>JARJDV010003118.1:0-88986 GCA_030264675.1 Anaulacaspis nigra
TCATTACAAAGTTTATTAGTTGCACTTTCCATAGATCTAAATAGTTTTATTGAAGAAAAGCCATGAGCTTAGAAAATGAATTTTGAATTTGATGTTCTGCCTAATCGCGGCACATGCTAAATTGTTGCTAAAATATCCATCTTTTTGGAGTAATTTTTACGGAATCATAAAATGTTTAAGCATTTTTAAAAAAATATCATTGTTTAATTTATCGACAATTTTCCCGCTTGGACCAGTGAGCAACGTAGCTGAAAAACAACCGAACTGGGTGGAGAAAAAAGCAAACGCTGAAAACAACAGATTGGTGAAGGCTGTTTCGACAAAATGCGTACGCCGCGTCAGGGGTTAAAAGGTACGCATTTAGGCTCGTTAATTATTAACATTATTACGAAGAGCGTATTACTTACCTTCTTGATGCCAGGGCTCTCTCCAGTCCGCTGGGAATGGACCTGCAGCCAAACAAAACACAATGTTATGCGCGTTACGCAGAGGAAAATACGCAAAAAGCGAGTGGCCATTGTCGGGCGCAGAATTTAAATCTGAAACCCATTCAGATACATTGAATTAAAGATGAAAAATGATATTACCAGCGCTTGTTGCCGTTGTTGTCGTTGTTGTGATGGCTTTGTAATGCTCGCTGCTTTCGTGGTAGTTGGCCGAGTCGAGTGAAGCACCAAAAATTGTTCCCTGAAATAGCAATTTTGTTAAAATATTTGTTAACTTGTGTTTCATCGTTGATGCTATAAAGTCAATATGACTATCTCTATTGAATAATATTCAGTGGAGTGGCTATTTAATTAATTATCTATGTCAACACAAGGGGCTCGCCGTTGATTGTCCCCTTCGGCAAAGAATGGTCAATGAGGGTTCATGTTTGCATGTTTATCACCCCTGCGTGTATAACACTCGCTTAATAACTAAAGTACATCGACAAAAATCCCAAGATTATCTTGCCCATATTTTTAAACACATTAAGTGGTTTATCTTCATGTCTTTGATTCGCACATCTTAACGCATTCCCTCTTCGAACCCTCAACGTCTGTCTGAAAAGCGTAATTAGGAAATTGAACAATTTTGCGGCGCGTCGCGTCGCATCGCGTTCGATGGCATTTCACAATTCGACAAACACATTGCCGCCGCAACAGATGCGCCATACAATTAATTTTCATGTCAGACGTCGTATTTTCGAAGGCTCAACAGGACACAACAACAACAATAAAGAAGTGTGCGAAGAGAAGTAAAGTCATTGTGTGTCATTAGCTTAATTGGTCTTCACACGCCTAATTGTTGTGTTGTAATGATCTTTTCACGGGCACGCGCTCACCCCACAACCACCCTTGTAAGACATGTCACACGCGTGTAATACCTTGTTATAAAGAAATGTGTGAAAACTAAGGGAAAATGACAACGAAACGTAAATAGAAAATGCTTTGATTCCCCTGATTGACTCGCCGCTTTTGTAGTTTTTGTCGAATTTATTTTTGTTGTTGAAAGTGAATGAATGACAACTGTTATCATGGAGTTAATTAACTTAAAAGACTCGATATAACCTATATCTACATTATGTTAATGCTGTACTTGTTTCAAAAGTTATTCGCATGTAATCTTCGTGGCTGTGATAAGAGAAAAAGAGTAGGAAACTTACGATTCTTGTTAAATCACTGGTGACAGTTGGTACTTCTTGATCAAGGTTCATAACTATTCACAATTATTTAAATTATTGTTAATAAACGGCAATCTACTGAGGTTTGCAAGGATATGTTTGTTGATTATCTATTCATTCTGTTGTGTGTTTTGCGGCAATTAGTTCAATACTTTTAACTGATGGTCTTGTAAAATGTCTCGTTTATTTTCTGCGTAAAGCGTACGTGTCAACTTTCAGAAAATGTTATCGTTTTTGTGAAGCAATTAGCACGTCGTTTTCTTAAAGGATACTGACAGGAAGTTTGTGGCGCGTTCGTGAAAATCTCCGCGAGATTGCCACCTGACATATACGCATACAGCTGCGTGGCGGCAGCGGCGGCGGCGGTGGCAGAGAGGGTAGCATTGGCGGGTGGTGGCGGCGATGTTCACATATATGGTGGGGACAGGAAACGCCCATTTGTTAATTTTGCTCCTCTGTCTTTGCAATTATAATTTTCAAATCAACAATTTAACAGTTTGACATCAAACACTCATATACACAAACGACTAACCTCAAAAAATTATTCGTGGATTAATTTTGAAATTACTTTAAGGTCAAGACTTTATTAGGCATCAAAATACTATAGAAATAATAATTATTTGTTGCCATATTTGTTAATAAATAGTTTACAATGTAAATACAAAGGCGGCGGCGGCGGCAAACAGAAAGGTAGCGCAGGCGGGTTATACGCGTGTGCGGCAGTCGCAGAATAGTCATTGGCGATGCGCGACCCCCTGCAGACCAATCGCACTTCCGGTTACCTTTATTTATAAACCGCGCGCGCCGGCGATAGACGTTACGCCTTTTCAGCAGCCGCCCCCTCCATGTGAGCGGCGGTTGCGCCGGTCTTTAGCGCTCGTCAATTATTCACGCGTCGAAACTGAACAGATTCGCCCCGCGCCTTTGGGGGTTGGAGCGCGTTAGCCAGCTCGGGTTAAATGCGCGTGTTCATTACATCTTCGGCGTTAGCGCAGATTTAGGGATGCTAGGGAATACGATATGATAGCGGAGGGGCAGGTTCAACAGTTTGCGCTACTTGTTCGCACCACTTCCATTAGTCATGCTATTTTATTAATTTACAAGCAATTAAACTCATTACATTTCCCATAAAAAAACAACTGAATTTTAAATCGCACACGTGCTTAATTCAGAACCAACCATGACTATAATGGCGAGTAGTATATGGCATAACAAATGCTCTTCACGTTTTAAAAAAATATATAAATTAGGTATGTAATTATTGTAAATGTCTATGAAAGTAGAACGTTGATAAATGCAATATTTTACGTTGGAACAATAAATATCATAATTTATATTGCTTTAAGCAAATTTTAAATGAATATTATTTACATCAAATAGGTACTCGTACTTTGTTTTTGTAGCGTTTAAAATTTTCATGTTTAATATTTGCATAAAAAATAAATAGGACACCAAATAAGCAATACGCAATTGGAATAGAATAATAATACAATGCTTAATACAACTTGTTCATTGTTGATCAGTCGACTTAGTTTTGTATTGTGTCACTTCATGTAAAATATTTTTGGTGAATTTGTATTTCATCTTATATTTTGAATGCAATATCAATATACTTAGTACGGTATGGCGTTTAAAATTGTATACTTTTCACCAATCACAGCATTTATAACATGTATTGAAATGTAAACTCAAATGCAATAAGGTAGTACGTTAACTCACAAAAATAAAACGTTTGGCACTTAAAAGTGAATAAATATGTCGCGCATAAGCAGAAGTTAAATTGCTCTTTGTTTGTTTCATGCGACTGGCGCTGAAGTGATATGACTTTAACGATGAGCGTATATGATAGTAAGGTCAAGCGGAGAATTAGCTATTCGAATATGTGTTTTCTACGCTCGAAACGGTTGGCGATTCAAGCGCGGATATTTTATCTTGAAGCGCCTGTACCTGTGCAGAGTGTCGCTCTACCATGCTCATCATTTGTTGTTCCATCTTTTTAAACTTAGCTTGGTACTTTTTGTTGTTGCGATCAACAGTTTCAGTTAGAATGCTGTAATAATAAAACTCATTACATAATCCACATTAAAAACTCCAAGAAAAATACCTGTTGGTATGGTTTAAATCCTGAACAATCTCACGACCCTCAAGTAAACGCGCCTCTGCATTCTTTGTCACCTGCTCCAATGTTCCAACCAACTCCTGCAATCGCACTTTCAGTCTTGCCTCTCGTGCCAACGCCTGCATCAATTCAAGTTCCACTCCTTGTGCATGTTCGGCATCGGAATATCCTCTACTATCCTGTAAAGAAAACATTTATATCTTCATTTTCTCTTGTTATCTTTCACGGTTGTTGGATCCGTACATCCAACATGATTAAAGTTATTTCTCTGCGGGATTATGGTTAAACTTACTCTATTTTGCGAAGCTAAAGCAAGTAAAGCTTCCGTATCCTTGAGCTGGCCTTGGAGATTCTTCAAAGCGGCACTTTGTGCTCGCTGCTGCCCCTCAACATATTTCAGTTTCACTTCAATCGCAGACTTTTCCTTCTCCGTGAGGAACATGCGCGAAATCAATTCGGCCTTCTCTTCACGCAAACTCATTAGTTCCTGCATTAAAACTGCCATTTCCAAATCGATTTTTCTCGCTTCCTGGCTGCTCGAAGAGCGTATCGGCGGATTTTCGACTTGGGTGGATTCCAACGTCACTACGGTGCCTTGAATATTACTTCGTTCGGCTTTAAGCCGCGAGACATGATTTCGCAGCCGATTTTCGTGATCATTCGTCCATGGTTCTTCTCTAAACGTAGAAATAACATTTTAATTTAGAACAACTTGTTTGGATTTCATCAAAATAAACTCACTCAATTGTAGGACTTGTATACACATTATTTTGCCATGGCGATAATAAAACGTTCGCACTCTGATTTTTGATGTGCGATTCCAAATGCGAAAGAAGTTGTCTTGCAACCGTTTCTGCTGCTGATCGATTTTCTAAAGATTCTAGAAGTTACATTTATTTTTAGTTTTGCGCAAAAAAACAAATTATCTGTTTATTTACCAGGAACTTCTTCATTTAATGCTAATTCTGTTTCGAGCAGCGCAACGAGCACATCATACGATTCGATCATGCGATCGGTGACTCCAAGTGCCAGCCGCAGAGCAATTGCATTTGACTCGTATTTTCCACACAACAAAGCTAATCTGTTATGATAAATCAAAAGTTAGTAGAGTGTCCTTCATTAAACTCAACCGTCGGGAACAAACCTATCACAATGTGCTTTAGTTTCAGACAACGTCAGCGCCAAAACGGAGTTTTGTGAGCGTGCATGCTCCAGTTTCGTGTTCAGTCTACGCAATTCCAGCTCCACAGCTTGTCGCTCACTCTGTACGTCGCATTGCCGAAGAATGTCTCCCACAATGTGCTCAGCTACAACCGTGGAGAGCTCTCCATTCACGAGATCATTGGGATTGACAGCGCCCTGTTGATCATCAGACGCTCTCTTAAGTTTAATCCGCTCGGCGACTTTCGTCACCGGCGATTCAGCGGCAAGTTTATGATTATGATTGGTATGGAGTGAATGTCCTATTCTTAGAGGCGTCTTATGAATCGGCACAATATTGCCGTACTTTATAATCTCCTTCAACTCGGGCTGTTTCGAGTCATAATCGGTCTCAATGTGCGACTCGGGCGAGTCAAGTAATTTACTCTCTGCAATTTGCGCGAGTTTCGCCTGGGAGTCGATCAATTGCGCCTTCAGCACATGTATTTCCTGCTTCAGACAATCAACCACATCCAAATTCGGCGATACGGACGTGATTTGCGTGTCGAGCTGCGATGACACTAATTTCGGCTCGGGTAGTTCTTGCGGACTATCGGACAGCTTCAAAACAAAACAACCGTTAATGAGACAATGTTCGAAACGACAATGGCCAGCGCTAAAAGAATATTAATTTCGTGCTTACAGGAAGTTTGTTGTCAACGTCGGAGAGATCGCCTTGTTCCAATTCGCTTACTTCCAAAGGACACGTAATCGAGTCATCATTCACGCTCGTGCATATTTCTGCGCATAAAAGCAAGATATTGTTTATTATTTGTTTGTTTTTTTCATGCATCCTGCACTAACCGGAAGTCTCATCTTCTTCAGCAATGGCCATTGCGCGCTGCTGGTGCAGTTTCCTTGTTAATTCCGCAATCACGGAATGCAATTCGGTTAATTGCTCCTCGTAATGCTGCGCTTGTTCGTCTAATTGTTGCTGGAGGCGTTCCTGAAATGAGCAAAACCGTAATAATTCATTTAAATTCGCTGCTTTTGTTATTGGACTAAAATTAGAACTTCAAACGTACGCATGCAACGGCACAGAATAACTGCGCGGGTGGCGGATGCGTAATCGGAGGCGGCGATTTTTTGTTTTGCAAGTTATCCGCACTCGTAGACTTTGTAAGCGACGGCTCGGCGTCCAATTGCGGTTGAGTGCCTGGGCAGCACAGCCACGAACGGGAGCGCAAATCGCCGGTGAAGGGCTCATCGTAGGTGCGCTCCTCTTTCGTGATTGTGTATAAACGCCCAACGTCGGTTGGGGTTTGTTTATAAAGTGTGTCGCAGCACTTGTTCGGTTCTTTGAGATCGAGATCGTATTCAGCCATGTAGTTGGAGTGCCCGAGCGATTTACGGCTGCTGGCGCGCAGCGTTTCCGGCGAGCAAGCATCCTCCGGTTGCGACGCCGCGGAGTGCAGCTGCTCAGGGCTGGGGGTGCACGTATCCACCGGGTTGAAAACGTACGTCGTTAAGCAGCTCTGGTTAAGCGCAAGGCTGGCGGTGCCTGCGGCAGAGGCGGCTGTGCCGTCGGGCGTTGTTGATGCGACTTGCGTGCCCGCCAGTCTGAACGCGTTTTACAAATATGCGACACTCAAGTAAAACACAACATTTCCGTCGTGCATGCAGATAACAAAAATGCGTTTTATAAAAACAAAACAAGACGGATAAATTCCAATTTGAATTTACAACCAAAATGTTTATATCGAAAAGGTTTTCAACGGCTGTTAAATTAATTAAAAGATATTTTTAATGTCTAGCGACCACACCGAAGAAGTACGCAGTTGAAACACATGTTTAATAATAGCGAGTTCAAATACTCCAGCAACTAATTCAAATTCCGATCTGTAAAAACGTTTGATGCGATTGGAACGCTAATCACCAAGTGTAATTTAAGTATTTTTAGCTGACACATATCACACCATCGAAAGGGGCAGATCGTGGCCTAAATTCGCGCCGACCAAACCAATCGGATGCGCACTCTTCGAAACACTGCGACGCGCCGCACGCCGCAGACACGACCGCCACTCTTACGTAACTCTCATAGTGGGGCGGCATGCTGCCCAACACATAAGACACTTGCGTGTAAAGTGCCATAAAAGAGTCAGCCAAAGAAATAAAGTACGCTCGCCTCGTTAGGCTCGCATACTTTCACGTTAAATAAATATGCATAAATCTTAGAGGAAAAGCATGTTTTCAATACGCAATTCAATTCGACACAGCGCTAGCCCACGTATCCGTTAATACCTTTTATCGATTTCTTTCGAAAGTCCGATAACTTATATATAGTGCTGTTACTTCCTTCGACTTTGAATGTGCGTCACAAAACACATTTAACAGCTGATAGCCATCAACAACAGCAAATTAATGTGTTTTTTATGTTATTCAAATGAGAAAACGCGTTTACGAGTAACAAGAGAGAAAATAATTAAATAATGTGCAACGAACCCTAAATTTATCCTCCGTATGCGACGCGTCCTTTTTCATGATGGACTTGGGTACAGGACTCATGTCTCTGGCTCCAGAATCCCATTCCCAGCTGTCCAACTTATCCTCTATAATGCTATCATGTTTTGTACCCTTTATTGCGTCAATTTCGGGCCTAAGATCTAAGCGGCGTTGCAGAAATTGTTCGTAGGAGATTCTGCCTTGTGCGTCAGCTCCTAGTTGCAGCATGAGCTCATCAAGAGAGTCTTCAAGACACAGTTCTCTGCATACACTGAGCAAATCATGACTGAAAAAGAGAACAGTAATTGCAATTATTGTAATGAGCTATGTATTTCAATGGGCGAGAATGCAACACACCTATCAATGTAGCCGTCTCCATTTGTATCACAAGCTTGAAATAGTTTTCGGACCCGTTCTTCATCACAAATGGAACTCGCACCTTCGCTAACACAATCTATATCGGCCATAACCTCGAAAATTCATTGAATATAATTCCAAAGCACTTGAATAACGTTTATACGCGGAATATATTTAGGCTCCCATTAATTATATGCTAGTATAAAAACGTTTTTTACATGTAGGGAGAAAGTCCAGATCATTATTTATGTGTAACCGTTGTAAACATAAATAACCCTTCCAGATGAGGCCGATTTATTCACAAAACAGCATTATTAAAATATTGCAATTAGTTCACAGCATTTGTCAAGAAAGTAACACCATTTCGTCACTTGTTTAAATGTTAAAATAGACTCTTTTGCCACCAATTTAACGTAAACAATGGTAAACAACGATAACAAACCCGAGCATAAGTTTAGTTCAATTCACCGCCTCCTCACGTCGCCGCAGTCGCACATTCCAGCCGCTTCGAATCGATGTTTCAAGCCACCCTAGAAATAACTTTGTAGATTAATGTTTATAATTTAGCGGGCATGGATTTTAATATAAATGTACGTGAAAATCAATTAGAAAACTTCCAGCAATTTATCGATTCCTCTAAAAATAAATTGCAACTAATATTGGACGGTTTAGGCTGGACCAAGAGTAAAGTAAAAGAGGTAGGTAAAAATCAGAGGTTAAAACAATTCTAAAGTGGGCTACTTGTGTTATTTTACAGGAAAAATATCTAGTCAATTGTCCTTATGATAAAGCACATCGAGTAGCTGCAAAAAATCTACAAGAGCATCTTAAATGTTGTTCACTTAGACGTTTAAATCATGTTAATGAAGATGTACAATTATCTGAACCAACAGGAAATGAAACTTCTTCTGTTATTATTGGTAAAATAATGACAATATTGGTTATATCTAGTTAACATTGGAAGTTTACAGGTCATGCCCAAAAGATAAAACTGTTCACTGCAGCTAGAGAAGCCAAAGACAACTTTCATGTTGGTAGGTATTATTCTCTAAATGCACTGGCTCTCTTTAATGCGGTAAATGATATACTTTCAGAATCATATCTAAACACTAAACATTCACAAATATTGATAAATATTATCAGTAGAAATTTATATCCTTTTTGGTATCCTTTTGATTAAGGAATATCATCTATAAAGTCAGCATTAATCTATTTTATTACACAGGTTGGAATGGTATTGATCCTGATCCATGCACTGCTGATAGACTGACAACTACTTATTCTGCTGATGAGAGACTTGCACTATATGATTATGCAGTTAAAACAACTAAGGGACCAGTGACTTTGCCCGAGTTCACCCTGTATGTATCAATATTACTTAAGCTATAACCATTAATATTGAAATTGTTTCAGTGATCCAATAATAAGCAATGATCAAGATCTTACCTATGAAGAGCGCTTAGAACAAGCCAGAGACCTGAAACGTCGCCGCGTTAAGTACAAATCAGTACATACTGATCACAAGAGCTATACTGAAGTGATCAGAGAGGTTATTGATAATCACATGGATATGTACAAAACTAGCAAGACTGGAAAACCAAGACATGATAGCAAAGAAGATGAGTCCACTGAAAAAGTGGTTCCTAATGGCTGCCAAGAAGAAAGTAGATCTATTCACAGTAGATGTAGTACTCATTCCGGAAGCTCTTCTCACAAAAGACGATATTCTTCTGAGAGGGATCACAGAAAACGACACTCCCGACCCTCAGATTATGAGAAGAGACGTTGTGATAATAGCGAAAAATACAAATACAAACGACGTAGAAGTAGGGAACACAGTCGGGAACGATCTCAGCGAAGAGATCGCCGAGAAGACGGCAATAAGAGGCATAAAAGTGTACGAAGTAAACATGATAGTTGATTGCAAATTAAGTTATAGTTTTGTGTTGTAATTATTAGTTCGAATGCATGAATATACAGATCTGGATGAATGAAGAAATGTTATTTTGTTTATTCAAACCTCATAATCATCGAACACACGGGAAAACAGTCGAGGAAAATGACGACCGTACAGGAAATCCCTACCAAATGTTGCGCTTCAGCAAACGCGGAATGCGCTTCGTTATTTTAACCCAACGTGAATCAGTTCTTCACCTGCGCGA
The DNA here is from genome assembly GCA_030264675.1 of Anaulacaspis nigra. NCBI lineage: Eukaryota > Metazoa > Arthropoda > Insecta > Coleoptera > Staphylinidae > Anaulacaspis > Anaulacaspis nigra. Next base: position 9,944 of record JARJDV010003118.1, read on the forward strand.
TTTATAAAATCACCAACGTGTTTGCGTACTACACGCACTCATAAAAAAAGGTTTTAGCTGATAAACATTATGCATATTTCATAACTTGTGATGTTTTGTGTCGCAAATTAATTCAATACGTGTAACGTGAATTGAGACTATGAAAGTTTTATAGAGTTATGAATAGTAAGGATGACAAATAACTTGATCACAAGTGAACAATTTCAATAAACAATGTGTTTTAATAGTGAATAAGAATACCAATGATTAATTTGCCTGCAACAAAAATGTTTATAGACATTGTGCTGCGCAGTCTGCAAGTGATGCGCGCCAAAGACGCGAATGAACGTGGATCTTGCGCAAATTGTTCTTTGAGACGCTCTAATGCAATGGTGAAACCTAAGAGGCCATCCTTGCGTTTAGAACGTACACAATCACGACGTAGAACGAAGCAAAAGAAGTGTTTTGGATTGCCAACTTATTTGAACAGGAAACGCATCAAACAAAAGTTACAAAAGACCAAACAAGGCGGAACTACAGAAGAGAAAAGTCGTCTACTTGACAGGTATATAACAATTACTGTTTGATTTCAATTATTAATAGGTTTTTTGTTTGTAGAAGAGGTGCAGTGCATTATGAATTGGACGAAAAGAATCTATTAAGTTGTGATATTCCGTGGATGCTGCGATGGAAATACAGAAAAATTCATCCGTTATTAAATACTGAGTGAGTTTCTCTATTTGGATATTGATGTGATTTAAGGAACTCTTTGTCGTTTAAAGACGGGTTCGAATGTTAATATTTCCATTGATTCATAACGGGATTTATGCATAATTAGCCATTATCAACACGACGCAATAGTTTGATTTAATGTCATCGATGTTACCTTTTTTCGCTTGGTGAATTGTATTACACTGCATTGTTCTATTAGCCTGTCGATTTTGTTTACACCTGCCTGCTCTTCAAAGCGCATTGTTCATGAACCCCGAGCGCATTCAGCGGGTTATAATTGGAAAAAATCAAAGCACAATAGCGAAACGCACCTATTTTTCTTTGTTCGATCTGCACTTAACAATCACGCTAAAACTTATACAACAGTTACGAATTGTGTTAAAATGCAAATTTTAATTTTCAACCAATAACTTCAAGCTTCCGCTAAGACTTCATGTTAGTTAAGCAATTAGTTTTAAGTAATACATAGCACAAAAAAAACTATTGTTGTAACGAAATCAAAATAATTATAAGAATTGCCAGTTTCCAGGTTTCAAATAGACCTTGAGGATTTCGTAAAGTATGTTGCGGTTTGTTTCAACATGATTCGTCTATACTTTATAATTCACAGGCAATGAAATGAAAATGAACTATTATTATTTGCAATAATCTTGGCAAATTATTATTAGCAGACCTGTTTGCGTATGAATTGCATAAATATGAAAAATCGTGATTGTAAATCAGTACTTTACTGTTGTTTAAACATGTTAAAGCGTAGATAAAACAGCGATTGAAACTGAAATTTACATAAAAACTAAATATACTCCGGAAAAAGGGTTTGTGAAGTACATAAAGTGGTTTTTCAAGTCATTGACCATCCTACGCGTCTCACCAACGCTAACAATCGGTGTAATTCATTCCATTTGTGCAAGAAGTGTGACGGGAATGACTCATAAATATGATCCTCTGCTTTACTTTGATTTGGACTAAATACATGCTTTAATAGAGTGCATTGCAGGAAACTATTATCATTCCACAGTGTTTAGTAATACTGTGCTTTTATTCAGATAACATAACAGCACAAGATAACAGTGGAGTGGCTTATAATTCAAAATTGTTTTTCCTACCACCTATGCAATCAATATTATTATTAAGCTATTAATAGACAGATGGGAAAATGATTTAATGATGTTATTTGCTATAATTGGAGGAAACTTTGCGTTATTTCATATCAAGAATTGTTAAACCAATTTAAAACTTGCGGTTGGCACGCAAAAGTTGGCAGTTTGTTCAAACAAACGCTGCATTGTTAGCTCAAGTCCACATACGTACGTTAAAAATTACCCAACTCTATTTACAATTATAATTAAGAAGAGGCGCCGTCGTAATTTGCGGCGTATTATAAGCGAGATCCGTTTTATCTCTGCATCATTACAGTCTCATCATTTGTTCTAGAATTTCATATTTCAGTAAACAGGCCATGTTGTGTGTTTATTTCGCGATAATATAAGTTAAAGTGCGCTGGACTAACAATTATTACAATGAGTTTAAAGTTTCTAACGTTGGGGATTTTGTCTACCCAAGAGGAGGTTTTACATGAAGAACCAACCAGTCCGTAAGTTTTCTATTACTGCAAAATGAAGCATTCATTAATTATCATGTGTCATACAAAGAATTCCAAGATTTAATAAATCTCCACAAGTCATAAACTAAGTCATCAGTGTCACGATAGAGGTGACAGTCCAATCGTAAAATTTATTACATTCTAGCACTCAATATTGTTTACGAGCATTAAGTGTAACTCATTTGTTTGCCTTGTTTGCATATATTAATCGAAAAATAATTGCTTATGTTAATGTGCGAACGCTATTTGTTGTTAGCACGGTGTGGGGAATGCGAAACATGTGGGCGCAATTATTAAAAGTCGATAAGAATGCCAGCTGCGCATTTGTGGCACTTCCTTAAAATTTTTCAAACCGAATTCGAGTGACTTATTGCCTGAATCGTGCACTTTATATCTGAATTGCAAAATCAAATGATTCATGATGTGTTCTGTTGAACGACAGCCGCGTACAACCTGTTGAATATTGCGCGGATATTTTCGCTGTTTATGCTGCGCGTTTCGTCAGTCTTTCGCGGCGAGTTCGCCGGTGTTCTATTACATTAGAATTGTGTCAGTCTTTTGTGTGAATATTGTGTCAGAGTGCAGCTGTGTTTCTGTACAATTCAGTTTCGTTCGGGGGTGATAACGAAAGGCCAAAATGTCGAACGAGGATTTCATGATACGTGCATTCGAGAAGCTCATGAGGCAGGAGAGTCAGGCTGAAACGCCTACAGCGCATGATAAAAGGTAGAGAGACCTCATTTCGTTGCACATACAGATTCGGTTAAATTTAGCTATGACCGCAACAGAATCGCAAGCAATGCGTATTAAATTAGCACTCTATTATGAGTGTGCTTTGGGTACACACGACCAGAATGCGCAAAGTAATTTAGAGCGCTATATTATTTGCAAACTCAATTACTTTCATAATTCCATGTAATCAAGTTAAACTCTTATAAATCAAGTGGTTGAATTCGTTTTAGCTTTTTGAAAGATTTATGACGCTGAATACAATACTTCCGTGTCTAAATTAAGAATTATGAGTAAATTGTTCTCATTTAAACAGTTTGTTCATAATTTATAACCATATCTTAACAATGTGAAAGTTTGCTTGCAAAAAATGTTGAATATTTAATTCCATTTACTTTCAAAGTCCACTTGTGATACTGAAGTGAATCATTTAAACTTCCCGTTCTTTCATCAATCAATTAACTGACAGGTCAGAAATTAATTGCTCTGCAAAGAATTGCACAGATGCAGCACTAAATGGATTTAAGCAGAAATTATATTTCCATGTATTTTACCCAGATTGTTTGACGTTTCGAATTCTCTAGAACCTCTTATGATTCATAAATATTTATAAGGTATTAAAATTGCTACAAGTATTTTAGATTAACATTGCATACTTTCCATCTAAACACAAGTTTGTTGTTTAGTTTTATCCGCTTCAAACAGTAGTTTCATTTGTTGGTAACTCAAACACAAAGTGCATGAACATCTTTATTTGTTCAAGTAAATTTCCAGTTGGGTAGCTACCAAGGACACTCACATTATGCAATACTATTTTATTTACTTGATGTGCCTTTATATTCTACATATAAATAAATTATCATTTGCATCTATATATAACCAAAGAATTTCAAATAGGGATTGTTGTTATTTGTTTACCTCACGAAACTATCATGTGACTTTGCAAGCAACCATCACATGCACCGTATAATTAATAAGCCACGTTTGCGAGCGTTGAGTGTAGGTCAATTTTATATTTTTAGCGCCCGCATGAGAAGTGCAAATTCAAATGTAAATGAATGAACGAACGAATGAATATAAAACCGGCATTCATGGTCGTGGCATTGAACCTCACCGCAAACTCTCAAAGTTGGATCGATGCAGTTTTGCCGGGTGCTGTGCAATGGGTAATCTACCTTAAACACAAAATGTACTAGCCTAAAAGCTGTGCAAGATCAGCTGAGTTTAAATTAAATTGAAACCAAAGTGTTGTGTACATTTGAACATAGATAAATTTTGAGGAGTTAACTCCTATTAAGGTTCTGTCCATGTTATTTATTAAGTGACTCTGCATTATTAATATATCAGTGCAAGTAATTGAACGCGTATAACGCAAGGGAACTTTATACAAGTTGCAGCTACATTCAAAGTCACATTACGTGCGAGTTTATCTCGCAGTCGTTTGAGATTTTTATAAATAAACGCAATAGTCGTAATGAGCGTGTTGTGCATTTCGCGAGCGCGTTTCGTTTGGAGGACGAGCAAAACCCTGAGACTGTGCACCGCAACACGCAATATGCATCTCTTGCAAGACAAGGCGTTCGTGAACGGCCAGTGGCTCTCTGCCGCTAATAATAAAACATTCGAAGTGTGCAATCCCGCTAATGGCAGCGTGGTGGGTGTCGTCCCGGACATGTCCATCTGCGACGTCGAGGAGGCGATTGATTCGGCCCAGCGCGCATTCAATCCGTGGCAGTTCATGACAGCGAAGGAACGCGGAAAGCTATTACGTAAATGGTACAACTTATTGGAGGAACATGGCGAGAGTATTGCACGAATCATGACTGCCGAATCTGGCAAACCGCTCGGCGAAGCACGGGGAGAAATTGCTTACGGCAATAGTTTCATTGACTTCTACGCTGAGGAAGCAAGACGAATAAATGGAGAAATTATTCAATCTCCTATGGCCAACAAAAAGATTTTGATTGACCGTCAACCTATTGGGGTTGCAGCTTTGATTACTCCCTGGAATTTTCCACATGCTATGATAACCCGAAAAGCGGGCGCAGCTCTTGCGGCAGGCTGCACGGTTGTAGTCAAACCGGCTGAAGATACTCCTTTAACAGCGTTGGCTCTTGCTAAACTTTCTGAAGAAGCCGGCATTCCTGCTGGGGTTTTTAATGTGATCACTTGCGACCGACAGCATGCTGCAGAAGTCGGTAAATTACTCTGCACTAGTGATGCAGTTGCTGGGGTTTCCTTCACTGGATCAACGACGGTTGGCAAAATTTTGTATGAGCAATGCGCTCAAGGGGTTAAACGATTGGGCCTTGAACTCGGTGGGAATGCACCGTTCATTGTTTTCGACTCAGCGGACATAGAAACAGCTGTTAAAGGCGCAATGGCATCAAAGTTCCGTAATTGTGGACAAACCTGCGTTTCAGCGAATAGATTACTCGTGCAAAGTGGAATCTTTGATGAATTCGTTGACAAGCTTTCTAAAGCAGTTAAATGCATTAAAATGGGCGATGGCTGTTCTGAGGGTGTCACTGCTGGTCCTTTAATCAACAAACCCCAATTTAGTAAAGTTAGCGACATGGTGCAGGACGCTGTGGATAAGGGTGCTAAGGTATTGGTGGGTGGTAAGCCAGCATCTCATCTCGGGGATTTGTTTTATGAACCCACTGTGTTGGTGAATGTCTCCAAGAACATGAAGGTTTATAATGAAGAAGTCTTCGGTCCGATTGCCACAATCATAAAGTTCGACAGCGAGGAAGAAGCATTAACATTAGCGAATTCTACGAAGAGCGGTCTTGCAGGTTATTTCTTCTCGGAGAATGTCAGTCAGATTTTTAGGGTAGCACGAAAGCTCGAAGTTGGTATGGTTGGTGTAAATGAAGGAATTATTTCGACAGCAGAGGCCGCTTTTGGTGGCATTAAAGAATCAGGCTTGGGAAGAGAAGGTTCCCATCATGGAATTGAAGAATATACATATTATAAGTATATTTGTATAGGAAATCTAGGTTAAACATGTTCAATGCGTATATTCGCTGTAAAATATTCAATTGTATGTATATTTACTATAATTTAACCTTGAAATAACGTTAGTGTTAATTAAAAGAAAGTAATACGATGTCTTCCCAAAGAAGCCTTGCAAATGTCTTCCAAAAATGTACAAAATGCATGTAATGTCTAGTGAATTTATGCCTAATAAAACCTAAGATAAATATCCTTTTTAGATGTTTGGTGTTTTTCTGATAGAAGGAAAATATTTATAAGGCTTTGTGTACTTCGGGGAAATCATTTGCGCGCAACTATTTGATAGAAAACATTCACGAAAAGAATGTATTGACGTTGAAGACCTAAAAATAAAATCTTCATTTGCCAAATGCAGTGTGACTCATGTCGTATTGATTATAAACGAAGCTTAAAACCAGATTGTTTTTAAGGTTTTTACATGCGAATAAATTCCTTGAAGTTTGGCTTTAATTACCGACTGACGAAGCGTGCAATTAACTCGAACAAGATGGACAATCATAATAGCACACATATTAACTTGAATATAAATCCCTATTACGTTATTGCGTGCGACGCGGAATTCCCTAGTTTTGTAGTAGAAATATATATGTAATAAAACTGCATTCGCTACGCTACTGCATGTAGTTGTTCTCTAGGTCAGTTTGAGTTCGAACTACGCAAAAACAATACGCAAATCTTTAGAAACACGGTTTATTTGAAAATGAAGGAGTTAAAGTAATTTTTAATGTGTTTGAAGTGATTGAAAATTGAAAGGTTATCTTTTTAGTCTCCAGGAACTCGATGGAGGCTTTTTCGAGAAGTTTGGTCTCCGTTTCCAAGAAGTCTCACGGACGGTGGATGTCAATACACAGTTGACGAAGACAAAACTAGCAGAAGAAGCGGACCAGATGATGATCAAAGTCGCCGAGGAGACGGCGAAGAGAGAAGCGACTGAAGAATCGAAAGGCGAAGCAGAAGTTCAAGAGGGTGACGAGAAATTAGAAGATAGTGATGAAAAGACTGCAAGTTTGAGCACGGATAGCGAGAACGAAATCGTTGTTTCCTCGGACTCGGAGGTGGAAAAGGAGGACGAGACTGCGGATTACTTGGCTGTTGCGTGGAATGTAAGTACATCTTGATGAGCAATCTTTAGTGCTTTTTGCTTTTAAATTTGAACGCAAAACGATAATTGAAAAGCGGCTTGTGTAAAAGTGGTTCACTCAACTTGTTCCTGGAGTATGCACGTATTCTGGTGCTTAGTCTGACCTGAATTTCAGTTTCATAATTGATTTCCAATTATCGCAACCGTTGATTGATTGAGTGTTGGCGTCAAATTCAGGGTTCTTTGCTACTTTGACTTAATCAGGTCAAAAATAACTATTTCCTTACTTCTACGCCAATTTTTAACCCGAAAATTCTCAATCTTATTTTGCTAAGCTTCTAGCTAGACGATTTTCTTGACAATGGCTTCAACTCGCCTTGATATTAGAAAATGTTCACGTGTAAAGCACGCTAAAGTAGTGTGAATGTCGTGCTTTTTTGATTGTGAGCCAAATTTCGAAATATTTCCCTTCTTTCATTCTGTTTTTCTTAAAGTTTACGTCATGATTGCTCATATTATATTATGCGTGAACACACCGGCCATAAATACACTTATGTGTAAATATTACCTTCACCTATATTTTAAAATTAAGTGTGTGTTAAAAATCGAGCTTTCTAGGGAATTCACGGTCTGTCTGGGGGTTCACAAATATAGCTTTTGTAAAGTGTTGCGGAATAATCGATAAAATTCAGATAATAAAACCACAACGAAGAGTGAAATACAACGAATCATCGTAACCTTTCAAACAGCAGTGTGCGCGCGTGTGGATCACACGTTGAAGGCGCGCGTAGGGCCAGCGATGGTCAATATCTGTTTGTGTGGTTCACACGCAACAAACATTGTGGCCCAGAATAGAAATTGGCAAGAGTTAAACCGCGCGAGCCACGACGAGTAGCCGCACGTCGACGGCGCCGAGCGGGTGTCTGTGTTGCGCGTTCCCGATGGGACGCAATCGAAAAAATCGCTAACACGGTGCGAACGCATCTCATCCGCGCGGTATCAACGTAGAACTTTGCGAAAATGTTCTCGATTGCGGCGAGCGCATCGATGTACTCGCTGCACAAGCACCATCGTAACCGGCGCAAGTCTTCTTTGCCCTTCAATGCGTTCCGCGGCATCAAGAAGGATGTGCTCAAGGAGCAGACCAACATGGTCATTGCGAATATGACTGTGCGTCCCTTAATGCGCTGCGAAACAAGAAGGTTATAAAGCATATATTGGATTTCAGATCGATGAGTTGTACTTGGAACTGCTCTACGAGATACTTCACAATGTGGGCTGCGAAGACACCTGCGAGATCAATCAGGCTGACCTCTTCAGCTACTTGCAGGATGCATTTAAGATGTCCAGCGCGAGGCACCGGGAATTATTGGACGAAGCCATCAAGAAAGAAGCGCCGGAGATTATTTTGAATGTGGAAATTGTTGAAGCCAAAGACTTGACAGCCAAAGATTCAAATGGACTTAGTGATCCATTCGTTACGGTTTATCTGGACTCAAATGCGATGCATCGGTATAATACTTCAGTCAAGGAGAAAACACTTGCACCTGTTTGGGAGGAACACTTTGCTCTGTAAGTTCTCTTACAGTTTGAAGTTTGAGGTTAATAATATTTCTCGTTCATTTTAGACCGGTATCAAATAGCATTTCGGATGATGCTTTGTGCCTAGAAGTTTGGGATTTTGATCCAGCTGAAACCGTGCGAGACAAACTCGGCAAGTTCGTAAGTGTAAAAGGTGCGCGTGGCGTGCGCAAACTTTTGAAAGAAATTGCTATAACCGCCACGACTGGACAACACAAAAACGAACTCATTGGAAAAGCAAGAATACCTCTATGTGTAAATATTTATCATATGACTCCTCAAAAGTGTTTACTAATATTACACTATTTTAGAGTATACCATCATCGGGAATGGTAATGTGGTACAATCTTGAGAAAAAGAATCGTCCACAGAAGCGAGGTTGTCTCAAATTGCGACTTGCGTTTAGTTCAGAAAAGAACAACCGTGTTGCATCGCAAGAACATCGACATCTTTTACGTATACTTCTCTTGTACGAACTAGAAGATTCGAAAATAACTCCCTATTGGTGGTGTGGTCACTTTAGTCCTTATGCAAAAGCTATTCTTACACGACACATTGTGCAAAGTGGTCTACAAAACGTGGATGTTGCGCTCACTCAGTGGGCAGTTTATAGCAGCGTACATGTAACGCATCCATTGAGCTTCAACCTCTTTTCGGGGTTGTTGGATAAATTGGTCAAACCATTACAGGGTGATGGCGTATGCGAAGAAGAGATAAAAATCTTCTGGGAATCCACCAAGAAGATTCTTCCGTCCATGTTTTCAGTAATACGCAAAATACGACGAAAGCCGAGCAACGAAAACGTAGAAATGAAGAAATTGATTGACTGTCTGAACATATTATCAAAATTGTGCCTTTTAATGCCTCCCGACGATTTTCTTCTCTTTCCACTCAAGAATTTTCCGTGGATTAAGGAGAAGATGGATACAAATTGGGATATTTGTACCGCAATGTACGAAGCTGTTCGCCATGGTGCTGAAGATTGGTATAATTATGTTTTGGAGAATAACACAAGAGATGATGATACAGAAACCGGAAAACTGCAACATTTAATCAAAATTATGCAATTAATACGCACAGATATTCAAAAAGCAATAGAATTCTACGATAAACATTTCCAAGGGTAGGTTATTTATATCATTTAAAGTTTTAAAAGTTACTAAAAATCTATTTTTCTTATAGAATTGTTAGCGTTCCGTATGCGAAAATTTTATACACATTCTACCAAGATAAAGTTGTTGTATTATCAAAGGATGATATAGAGCTGACAAGTAAATCCATAAAGAAGCTTTCCTATAATGGTTACCAGCCTTCTGAAAGAGATTCGACAGAACCTTTGGCTGTTGGGACCACTTTATTTGAACTTTACTTAATTTTGGAACGTTTTGTAATGTAAGTGATTCTTTATCTCCATTATTATTTTCTTTAGTTAATTGTGTTAACCATTGCTTAGATTGGGACAAGGTTTATGTCCTGAAGATGTTGAAAACATGCCGATTAAGAACTTTTATCAATGGTTTAGTGAAGGTGTTGGTCAATGGTTGGAAATTGCAGCGTTTAAGGCTCTTACCCGTATTGAAAAAGCAATAGATTTAGATAAGTTTGTTCCTGTTGATAGTACCGTAAAATATAGTTCTTCGGCTGTTGATACGTTGGCTATCTTTTATCAGATAAAAATATTCTGGCAACAATTGAACTGGCCGGATGTAGAAGGAAGTTATATTTTTATGGCCAAAATTATAGATGTAAGTTCGATGTTATATATTATAACCTTCATAGTTATTTATATCTAAACTTTTTGTCAATTTTCTAGGATATCTGTAGATGTAGCTCATTCTATGCCGATAAAATGAGTGCAAGAGTTGATGGCATGGGCGACTATAGTGATATGTACGAAAGTAAATTTGAAGTAACTAAAGAATGGTGCCTTGCTATTAATAATATTGACTATGTACGACAATCTTTGACACCGTTCAGTGAAGAACTGGGAAAAGCAGATCTGCTGAAGAGATTAGCAGATTACAACTCAACAGCAGCGCAACGTTGTGGAGAAGCCTTGGATTTAGTTCTTTTCAACGCGCTAGACACAATAAAGAATAAAATTATTGAACTCCTAGAGGTCATGGTGGAGAAAATGGTGCCTTCTATGAAGCGACTTCTGGTTGAAGGAGCTGAATTATATCAACAAGATAACAATAGCATTGATAGAGTAATGAAGTATTTGGATAAGAATTTAGAAACTCTCTATCAGGAATTGAATGAAGAAAATTTCAACAAAACATTGGAAATTACTTGGAGCAAACTTGGAAGTATTTTATCTGAACTAATTAAAGCTAGTTTGGAGAAACGTCGTCCGCCATCGTTTTTCGCAAATTTGCAAGAAACGCTTAAAATTATGGTGAAGAGTTTTAAAAGCAACGAAACCACACAATCATGCCCTGCTCTACAGAAAACTGAACGATTACTAGCGTTGCATGCACTTGAAACGGGAGGTTTAATTCATCAAATACACTTGGATTTACATAAAGAGCAACAAGTTTTAGAGGAGTCGCCTCATGGACAGCTCTGTGTTAGGATCAAATTCAACAATACAGATTTGCAGGTGGAGATATTAAATGGACGCAATCTTCTTGAGATGAATTCTGGCAGTCCTTCAGATTCTTTCGTAAGAGTGCATCTTCTCCCTGAAGAGAAATTCATTGGAGTAAACCGGCCTAAAACACAAATTCATTACAAGGAAAAGTTTCCACTTTATGATGAAAAGTTTGATATTATTATGTCGTCTGAACATCATAATATCCCAGACGCTTTGGTATTGTTCAGCGTGAAAGACTATGACATGATGGGTCTTAACAATCAATACATTGGTGAGGCTTTCGTAAGTTTTAAAGATATTCCTAAAACAACGGAACCGCTCGAAAGTATGCCGCAAGTTCTGTTGCAACTTGTACGTCCAACTCATTTGAATAGCGAGGCAATAAAAGCTCTTGAATATAGACAGGGCGATAAATTGGCGAAGGAATTTCTCAAGAAATATAAACAAAAAATGGGCTCTTCTTCTCCATAAGGATTTTACACATAACTAAGACTGCAATTTTTATAAAGAGATTTGTTTTCCTTCTTCTTCACTATGCATTAACTATTGTATTATTTATTTTATAGACTTAATGCTAAACTTTTGTATTTATTTTTGAAAAACACTGCATCATCTTGAAAATATAAGAAATAGTGAAATATCAAATTTACTGATTCATTCAAAAAAGTTAAAAATTAATTTTATCCCTTTATAACTTAAGAAACGTCTTTTACATTATTTGTATGGGTTTGAATATTTAAATATATGTCTCATTATATTAGTGGAAATGTTTTGAAAAACGAATAAAATTTGTTTAAATAGCATTATGCTAATATATGTACATAGGAAACTGCAAATTGAAGAAGACATTAACATCAATTGCATGACTAACCTATAATATTTGTAGTAATTGTAGCAATCAGTAGGTTGTTTGGCAGTAGTGTTTGTGATTGTTTGGGCTCTGTCTGGTTGTCTCTTGTTTGGACATTGGCTTGACAAAAGTATGATTCATTTATAATTGGCTTAGTACTTTATATTATCATTTTAGTGACTGCATTGGAAGAATATTTAGCATGCATTAAAGCAGGAAAGAAAGAAGTTACAATGGCAATTAAAAATTGGGAAGGATTGGAATCTAAACCTGATCAAGATAATGATAAATTGTCTTCAGAAATGCAAGAGTATATTGACAAAAAGCCAGATTTTGATCATTTTCTGAACATAGTTCAACACAGACATACTTATTTGTTAAATAAAATTGAAATGATAAGGCAACAAAATGAAAATATTGCCAATGGAACCTGTGTGATGCTTTCAGGCCTAATGGATAGTCCTCCTATGTAGTATAGGTACTTACTCTAATGATATGCCTTGTAAATATGTATTAGAACATTAAGAATTCAATTTATTAAACCTATAAAACACACACAGTTTGATGATATAACAAAATATAGGGATTTGTGTGCCATATGAACTTAAAACAACACAATAATCATTAATGGACGATCAATTACCTGACCGCGCTGAAATAGTTAATAAATATTAATCAGCAAATCACTATGCAACTATCATGCAATTGACTGACAAATCCTTTCCTTTCTACACTCTTTGCAGTACTCTGTATATAGCGCTCATTATTAGATAAGAAATATTTCGGAATTATCGTGCATCGCATTGATAAGACTATTTGTCAGTAGCACGTTCGCATTCGTTGACGAGTGTTTCTGTGATTATACGTGTTTATTTAATTATTATGTTCATTGTAAGACTGTTTTTCAACGTATTCTAACCTCAATTTTCGCGAAGTGGTGAATATCGCGTTTGCGCAAGTGAATTAACGAAGGCCTTGAACGAATTTTCAAACAAATGAGACATTACTCATTACCAATAGTATTGAACATGACAAAACCGCGGCAATAATATAGCAATGTGTCAATAAGAATTAGTGACATATAAAATACTGGTGATTGCTGGTGATTTGCTGGGGGCCCAAGATGGTTCAAATGTACATGTCTTTCTGGTGGGGTAGCGAAATCAAAGACTTTTTGTTTTCTGGTTTGAGTGTGACCAGTGAATATGGAGTTATTGCACTATGCGTCGCTTGTGGCGCCCTTGCATTTTTATTCGAATGGGTAAAACTTCTTCAGGCAAAAGAGAAGCAACGCGAGTTAATAATACGTGCAAAACAAATCAAAACTATCTGCCCGCCAAAGGAGGATGCCGCATTATTGCCTGACAACCCAACAATGCGTAAACCACTTGATTTGTCCTTAAACAATAGGTAACTAACTCGAAACTAAGTATTGACGTACAACACTGTTAAAAAGGGATACTCAAAATTTCAGAATATCTTTATATGCATGTGATACGGCCCTCTGGTTGCTCCTCCATAATATGGGATATATTATTATGCTCACAGTAATGGTGTTTAATCTTTGGCTATTTATATCTGTTATTATTGGAGGCGCATTAGGATATTTCGTTTTTGGACAAAAGTTTATGAAGATTAATCTCGAAAATTGTCAAGTAATTAGAGATACGTACTGCATGAGTACATGTTCTAAGCCAGGTAAAACTATTATCTACTATTGATACCAACACTTCCTATCGATTAATCATTTCCTTTCTCCCATAGGTCGTACCTATTTGCAATAAGTTCTGGAAACTTTATTTCTTGTTTGTTGTTTGTTTAACATATGTTTACTTATAACGTATTTGGCAGATTCTTGTGAGGGTGTTTCAACCCCTGCAGCAATACATGTTGCACATGCAACACCATCAGGCAGCTCAATGCCTTCTTGTCATCAGGAAATACAAGTAGATGTACATAAAACGTAATCAACATTAATAAATATTTTCTAGAATGCCATATGGTGTGATTATTTATCAAATTTAGGCTACATAGGCTATATACAAGGTGCAATGAATATATAAAACTAATTTAAGTGATATGCATGCAAGACGTGTATTTGTTTAATAATGTGTTCCAATAAAGTTTTTTATCGCATAAGTCTTACCACTACAATAAAAGATGTTTACAAGTCAAGAAGATAGGTTAGACCACCCGTTATGCATGTTATGTTCGTGCCAACAAATCACAAGATAAACACTTCGAACCCGTCTTAAAATAATTCTTATCAGAACTTCCTCGTGTATTTTTAATACGTAAAAATGAAACTCTCATTAGTAATCTTAATAGTTCTTAAAATATTGATAGTGAATGCAGGTGCGCATAATAAATACTCAAAAGAAGTGAATCAAGCAGCTACCCAACCGGCCACCGAAAATGTAGAAAAGATAGATTTTAAGACACTTGATAAGCCATTTCGCATGAACAAGATAAATATTTTATGGGCAAAGGCACAACAAGTATGTATCAGTTGTAAACTTAATGTAGAATGACTATATACTATTAAAAACATTGTTTTTAAAGAGGTTAACCATTGGCAAGCTAAAGTCTTTGTACAGTGAGCTCAAGTTACATGATAAGGAGGAGATTGCATGGAAACGCTTACGGTCCGAAGGCAAAGACAAGGATGGTCTCAAGGAAGCAGAATTACGCCGTAAAATGCTGGCAATCATGGACATGTATGGACTACTGGAACATTTTGAAGAAGGCAGAATTAGAAGAAAGGAAGGACCCAATCCAAATGATCAAAATGAAACTTATGAGAACCATATCAACAAGAGTTTGTTTAAGGATAAGAAATTGAACAAACTATGGTCAAAAGCTGAAGTTGCTGGTTTTACAGCAGCAGAATTGGCGGCTTTAAAAGAAGAGTTTGAGCATCATCAAAACAAAATTGATGAGTACTATTCCATTCTCCATGAAACCAAAGAGGGTCCGCCTAAAGATGACGGCCATGATAATAGTATTGATGATAATCTGGAGAAGTTTAATATGCTTGAAGTAGATGACGATGAAAGTGCACACATGCAGAAAAAGGCGGCAAAACGCAATGATTACTTGGACAAAGTCCAATTGCTTCGCGAACACCATCGAGGTCTTAAAGAGGGCTACGATCACTTGACCAGATTGACAGCACAAGGTCGTGACAATAAGGAATTTCTAGAACCCAAAGTTCAAGGATTGTGGCGAATTGCAGTCGAGTCCGATTTCAAAGACGAAGAATTGGAATCACTTCGCGTTGAGTTGATGCATTACGAAAACCGCTTATTAAAATTGCGCCATTTACATGCAGAAGCCTTGCTGCATGAAGAAAAGCACAAGGAGAAAAGTGATGCAGCAGGAGAGAAGACAAATGGGCATTTGCTGTTGCAAGATAATATTAAGAAGCAGGCGCGTAAAGTAGAAAAGTTACATATGGAATTGGAAAACAAAATTCTAATGAAGCATATTGAATTATAAAATTAGCGCTGTGGTTAAACATTTTTAATCTCGTTATTTTATAAAATAATCTCTTTATAAACTTTATTTTCTTATTACGTTGTAATTATTAGCGATCAAATCTAAACGGCTGTGTAAATAATCTGAGAGCAGTCTTAAACTATGACTTTGTATAAAAATAAATGGAGTCGATTTAATTAAAGATCATTTGATGATCTAATGCTTGTTTAATACTTAAACAGTCACCTCAAATTCCGGCGAAACCGGAGTTACCAAATTAGTATTCGTAATTCTTTGCTGGCGCGTTCTATAATGTTCGATAATCGTGAATGTTGTGTTTTTCAAGTACTTCTGCAAAACTTTCTTCAACTCTCTACCTTGCTGACTTTCTGGCGGCAAGCCATAATCGTTTAAAACGTGAAGATACATTTCGTTCATAGATTGCTTGGTTAATTCCGTAAAGTGTTCATCAACTTCCGCTTCTATTTGACATTTCTGCTCATATTTACTTTCTAGAATCTTATACTTTTCAGCCATTGCATCGATCTCTTGTTGAAGTCGTCTGTTATATTCTTGCGATTCTTTCAGCTCGTTGGTACATTTAGTTAGCAATTCAGTTTGCCCGTCCAGATTTTGATTCTTTGATTCGAGTTCTTGAATTTGCGTTTTCTGACTGATCACAACTTTATCTAATGCTTTTAGTTTTTCGCCTAATTGTGCGTTTGCGTCTATTAGATCAGTATTTTTTCCTTCAATGAGAGCTATTTTTTGTGAACTACTTTCCTTGACTTCTTTTAAATTGGAATTTAAGGTTTCAACTTCTAAACGAAGTTTGGTAATTATTTCATCGTATTTCAATATATTTTGCGCGTTTTCTTTTTTAAGTTCTTCACATTTACGCTCCAACGCAAAATTATCGCTGTTTGTGGATGTTTCTAGACTTTTATTTAATCGTTGTTCAAGTTCGCTTATGCGACGCTCAAGAAAATCGCGATCATTATGAGGTCGTACTTCTCCGAGAAGTAGATCGATTTTGTTACTAAGTTGTGCTAAATTCATACGTACTTCAGAATTATGCGTGCGATTTTCCGCGAAATAAATTCCTAGAGGATCTATGAGGTTATGATGATGTGTCATGGAATTGTATGTTTTTACTGGCGTCGCTGACGATGGTTTGATGATGTCCATGATTTCAATGGAGGATTCCGAATGTCTCGTGCGTATTTTACGAGGTTTGGTCGTACGAATCACTTCTTCAGGTTCAGACTCACTGAGTTCTTTATCAAGTTTATTGAATTTATTAGTACTTGATGCAGATGGAGTTAAAGACGATGGTTCAGCGGTGGGCAAAATACTCAAACCCATTTTTGAAATTCTCCCCAAGATATCTGCTTTAACTTTATCACCTTCTTGAGTTTTTATTTCTTCCTCTGGCTTTTCTGCCACTAATTTTTGACTATAGTCATTCACACTGGACTTGAGTGAATCTGATTTGAGTTGTAAACTGTCAATTGAAGTCCCATGTTTGTTGAGTTCATCAACAATCTCCATTTTATCCTTTAAATTATCAAATGTAATCATCCAATACTTTTGCTGATCATCAGTGAATGTAACTACTAGTTCATTGTCATTGATCCAATGAAACTTACTAGTGAGTTTTGTACTGCTTAGTATGTTCTGCCGCGTTTTGTATATAATCAAATCAGATGACAGAGTATCAGCAATGATTGCCATGCCATGTTTGCCAAGATTTAAATAATTGCCTTCATTTCTACAATGATTACATGCTGATTACAGCAGTGCGACTAGAGCTATGAACTTACACTTTGCTTAAGGTGATTGTTTTCATGCAAATTAACTTTTTTTGCACTGGTTGTTGTGGCTGTGGATAAATACTTGAAGGCTTTGGCTGTTTCAATGGCGTGTACGTTAACGAGCCTCGTAACTCTTGGCCGTCACCGCTGAATAAACTAGCCAAGTTCGAGGACGAACTGAAAATGTGATTCGAAAAAGTGGTATTCAAACGAACGAACAATTTCGATGGTACACTACCTTGATGTGACCGGAGCGAAAAAATCGTCGTCATCGTTGGGATCGCTGTTATTCAACATTATGTAATTTCCTCTGTATTCGTGTGCGCACAATTAGCCTATTATTACTACGAATAATTACTGCACCTTCAGAAAATGCGCGAATGTAATGTAACCTTTGTTTATCCGGGCCTCCGGTAATCACTGGTTCGCTAGCGGTCAGAAAGTAATCCTATTGACAGAATACATAAAATACAAAGGTTATGTGTGGATCTGTGTGAATTTGTTTAAAGAGGGCGCTTTGACTTAATATTTAAACAATATTCTTGACTGATTGTGTTTTAATAATATAATTTCGTACGACAACAAAACATGTTGAACAAATATCGTGTCATTAAAGCCGTCACGATTTTACAAGTTTATTACTAATTTTTTTCCGGTAATTAAGAGTTTAATAAATATGGATGGCGATAAATATAATTCCGTCTCAGTACCACCTTGTAATGTAACGTCCACGAACGAGAATATTTCATTATTAATTTGCGCACTTCCTTATGAAATCAGTAATTACGAAAGCTAATTGTTATATCTTTTATGAAATAATATATTGTAGAGCCAAAACGCGCATCAAAGTCGCACAAAAGATTTTTAATTTGCCTCAAGGAGAAACATAAAAAATGCATATCGAACGCGGAAAAAGCATTGAAGGATATCAGGAAAGACTCGGAACTGATGCTTGAAGGAATTGCGGAAAATGCTCGTGCGTTTATTGCCGAGTGTCATAAAGAAATTATAAATATTATCAAGAGTAACACAATGGATTATACAATATGCGTCAGTTCAATGATAATGACAAATTAGCTCAATTATGATTAATATTCTATTTATTTATACAGCAAGCATGGAATCCGAAATATAAAGATTATTTCACTGGTTTACGAGTTGAAATTGTGAAGCAAACATGTAAAATTTATACAAAAATAAAAGAACTTAATGAATCCCTGATCAATCAAGAAATACGAACCTTGAATAAATGTAAGACGTTATTAAAAACTCTGAAAGAGAAGATGAGAGAAATAAACTACACAACACCTCATGAACAACAAACGCGCATTGAAACGTTCATGATGCAAGTGAATCACCTATCGCTCAGTAACTACTTTATCTATGACACATTACGCATGGATTTGTTAAAATCGACCATACAGAATGAACCAATATGGCTACAGCAAGTTGATAAACTCGAAGAAGAATACGCGGCAAAACGAGAAGAACAGCTGACTGTTCAGGAGCCAATGGAAGAGATCCAGTACAACAGTCATATAATATCTTTAGAGAAGTTGCAACACATAGTTGAAAAGTTTACAGACGAGTTGTTGATAATTGACGGGGAGTTTGAAACTATCAAAAACTTGCTTCAAAAAATCACCAGTTCGATTCACGATCATGAAGAATATAAACTTACCGGATTGTTACCAGAGGAAATGCGATTTGCCAAGCATGATTATATGTCCATTTATACTTGCATTACTGATTCTCTCTTTGATATGGACTATAGCAATGTGGTGACTGATACTTCGATGAATACAATTCGAGAGTGGAGCAATTTAATAACAAACATGAAAGCAGAAATTTCAAATGCACGTAACCTTATTGTGAGGATTATTTCTATTTGGGAACATCACGCTTCGAGAGTGCAAAACTGCGATGAGCAATTTATGGCAGATTTGATGAAATTTATAACACAAACTATCACTAGTGATCGGGTATGATTCTCATTGGATTATTTGCTTTAAAATCTATATTTGTAAATATATTTTAAGGGTATTTTTACTGAGTTGCACAAATGTACTGACAAATTAAGAATTGCACCTACTGTGATTGAGCTTAAGTTGGAAATGGGCGAATGCAAACGCATTATAGATACAATTGATAAGGCGTACATATTCAATGATTGATTGGCGTAAATCAAATTTATGTGCAAATGTTTCAGGCTTGGGAAAAAGTACGATTCATATTTAAAGTATTTCGATAAGTACCGGAAACAAATGTCTGAATTGGGTGAAATCCATCGCAATGAATTGAACGATTTTCTATTGCAACAAGATAATTACGAAGATGTTGATTCCACTCTACAACGCGTACGCGGTAGCCGAGTGTTAACACCATCAATGGAAGATAGTCGACCACGAATGCTAAAAATGTATGAAGCTGAAAGTAAAGCGGTGCGTAACTGGCTTTTTGGTGCTGCCATAGGTATCAAAAAAGCAGCGGAATCTTGTCCTGAAACGGTTATGAATACAGCTGAAGAGCACATTGAGAAAATGACAGTGGACGTAGTTCGAATTTCGGATATTCAAAAGCAACTGAATCATGAAATTTACCAAGAAATATTCTTTTATATATATCGCATACGTCTCATGGAACTGATTTACCACGAGAAACAATTTCTACAACATTTGCTCGGCATCAATGAGAAATTAAAGCTGCTATATAATTCAAATAGCTCATATTATGAAAAGCCTTTGAAATTGCTCAAGGAGAATGTGAGGAAATGGCTTGGTAGAGTGTCAGAGGCTACGACTTCGCAGGAAATTCAATGTTATGTTGCAAATATGCGAGCTTATAAGAAATCGTGTGTAAACAAAGTACAAGACATATTCAACCAAATCGAGCAAGATAAAAATGCCAAGATTGAACATTTGCTCGATTGTGATTTGTTGTATTTGAATACGATGAAAACCTTTTCTGAAGGCGGAAATTATTGCACCCAGGAATTTCAAAATGCTCGTACGGTTATTGCGAAA
Organism: Anaulacaspis nigra; assembly: GCA_030264675.1. Lineage (NCBI taxonomy): Eukaryota > Metazoa > Arthropoda > Insecta > Coleoptera > Staphylinidae > Anaulacaspis > Anaulacaspis nigra. Next base: position 30,427 of record JARJDV010003118.1, read on the forward strand.
ACAGATAAAGATATTCAGAGGGAACGAATGGGAGTTTTACGCTTTATTAGCCAGGAGTATAAAATTTGTTTAGATGTAATCCAAGATGTTGATGTTGAATTTATGAAAGAGTGAGTTTTTATTCGTTTGCAATCTAATATTCTACTATTGTTTTGTTTAAGGGTTGAAAAAGCTGAGAAACCTTTAAAATTTAGAGAGTTTCATGCAAATCACATGAGAAAGACTCGCGAGCGTTTGAAAGAAGAAACGGAGGAGTTGTTAAACTGTAATAACACTTTAACAACATATGTAAATCACCTTCAAAAGTTGGGTTCTCAGAACATTGGACAAATCAAGTACTTGGATGGTTTTACCTCCAACTGCGAATACATTGAAAAGATGTTTAAATATCTTTATAGCCAACTTTACCAATCTGATGTATTCAACCTTAGAGAGAGCTTATTCAAACTTCATGCTGGTAGCCAAGAATATATCAATAAACGTATCTGCTTGGATGAGTTAAATGTGAGACATAATTTGGAAAATATTCTGAATGTTTCTCAAACGAATCAAGCATTTGGAATCGTAGAACCCCTTCCCGCAGGCGATAACTACATGGCAAAAATTGTTCGCATACTTATGGAATCGATGGAAACTCTAGTAATACACGCACAGGTAATGAATTAATCAAAAATTTTATCTGAGAGCATTGCAAATAGTTGGGCTAAGGCGCGTTGGTGTGATGTACCATTCTGGATCTCTTTCAATGCCTGCACGACGACGATAGAATGATTGCCGAATAATTGCAGCTCGTCCATAACGCTTTTCATCTGATTTCATTGTGCTGTTCCACATTTTCCAACCATGCACAAACGATGTCGTTTCCGGCATGTAATACCGATCTTCGGGAAGGATTAGATAACGCTTTTTAAGATACGCTACGCGCCCATCTTTATAAATCATTTTATGAATATCTGGATCCACGGGGCGCATCACATCTGTGATGTGTCCTTCAGGAAAAGGGAGATCGCCAGGAACATTCAAGATGACACGACCATTTGATTTAACAATTTCCTTCTGAGCGTTAGCCAACTCCTGGCGTTGCTCTTCACTTACCAATCCTTGCTTAGCTTCAGCAAAACTTTGAATTTCAGCTGCATGGTTGACGTACCAACGCAGTCGAAGTCTTTTCTCTTTCTCAACTGCTTCAATCCAATGATATTGTTCTGTTACTCGCCTATTAGCCATTATGCCCAACTAGAATTTTGTAACGAGAATTTTCATTGTGTTCTAAATGTTTAGTACAATTAGAACACAAAAAGATGCAATGATTGTAATTGACGAAACTGTCAAATTGATGTAATTGATTTGATATATGATAAGAATTTGTTTCATACAAAATTATTTTAGGAGCATTTCACAAACGAGCAAACGATGAAGGAATTTATGATTGATAATCTTGTGAAATACATATATTATCAGATGCAGTGCGATGAAATTTTAGTGCAAGTCATCATAAGTATCACTTGTTACAATTATAAGTAATTCTGTGTTATGAAACGATGAATTTTCAGACTATATGCTATTGTTAGATGAACTTGTACATTATGCTACCAACTACTACAAAAGTAGTTTAGAAAGTTTTATGGAAATAAAACTCTCTGACTTGCATCAAAGATGCCAGACGTTCAAGAATAAAATGAACAAAATACGAGAACAAGTTCAAGTGCGATTTGAACTGCTAGTACGTGAATTGAAACCCTTACATGGCCATCCAAATAATAAGAACTTACTCGAATCACTTAATATAAAATTGGACATACTTGAAGATAATGCGATGGAAAAACAAGTGGAAATGGACAATTTGTTTAATGAATACGAAACTATTGCTGAAGAAAATACTTCATTATTTCAGGAACAAATTGACAAGATGGATCATCGTTTGCGCAAATGCATCAAATGTTTTGTAAGTCTCTATGCAGAAGACGACCTCATATTTGAGCAACTTAGAGAAAAACTGGGTTACTTCGAGCGAATTATGAATGATGGTGAATTAGTGGTTACAACATCATCTGGGATAAATGAAGAAATTCGTAAGATTTCGTAATGTATATGTTGAGAGAATAATTAGAATACATTTCAGTTGAAACATTGAATTCGAAACTTGGGAATCTCAAATATGGATTACAAGTTTCATCAACAAAAATCTCAGGAACAATGCATAGTAATTGGTCTAAAATATCCAGCCTAAAAGAGAAATACTCAAATACGGATCAGAGTAACTCATTAACCATAAGCAATGCCGATTTAAACTATCTGCTCGATACGTTCAAGTACAATCAGCAAAAGTGCTTACAGGAAAATGCAACATCGAATAATATTGTTCAAATATGTACACTGTGGAAGAAAGTATGGCAAAATGATATTGCAGCTATTAATGCATTGTACAAGGTGGAATATTATCCGCCTCCAGTAGTACAAACTACCAAAAGTACAACAGCGGATGGCAAGAAGTCCAAATCAAAGAAGAGTTCATAAATATGTCAATATATTATTTTGGTACATCCACACCAATAACATCTTTAATATTTGAATACCCATCTTGTTCGAGGAGGTCCGCCAGCTCAGATTTAATTTTTGTCACAACTGGTGGACCTTTGAATACTAAACTTGTATAAATTTGAACTGCTGATGCGCCGCTTCGTATCTTTTCGTATGCGTCCGACCCAGAAGAGACTCCGCCGACCCCTATTTCAAAATATTTTAGTACATTAGCTAGCTCAATATGACAATAATTCTTACCAATGATTGTGATTTTTCCGTTCGTAAATTTATACATATCGGCAATCATTTTGGTTGCTTCATCTTTAATCGGAACACCGCTCAGCCCGCCTTGTTCATCTTTATGTTGACTTTTCATATTCCTTGGTCTCCAAGTACTTGTGTTACTAATGATCAATCCATCAATTTCATATTTTAATGCAATTTTCGCAATATCTTTGCGTTCGGGTATACTCAAATCTGGAGCCAATTTTAACAAAACGGGCTTCTTCATACCTAAATCCTTTTCAATTTTCTGCTTAGCATCAATTATATTCTTAAGTAACTCATTGAGTTCCTTCTCATTTTGCAAATCCCTCAATCCGGGTGTATTTGGACTGCTGATATTTACAACTAGATAATCGGCAACAGGTGCGAACTTGTTAATTCCCTGGACGTAATCTTTAGCAGCATCTGTAGAAGTCTTATTTTTGCCCAAATTCACACCAATCAAACCTTCATAACTCTTGTCTAAATTAATCAGTCTTTCAAACACTACATCGTGTCCTTCGCTATTAAAACCGTATCTATTAACAACTCCAAGGTCTTCCTTTAAGCGAAAAAGTCTCGGTTTATCATTGCCTGGCTGAGCTACAGGTGTTACTGAACCTATTTCCACTAAGCCAAATCCCAAATCAAAAAGTCCATTCACCGCCTCGGCATGTTTATCGAATCCTGCGGCAATGCCAATTGGATTTGAAACTTTACGTCCAAAGAGATCAACACTTAAGACATCTGGATCCTTGAATGGGTTTTTTGGATGCAACTGATACTTGCTTACAAGTATACCAAGCCGATGTGCCCGTTCAGGATCCAACATGTGCACAAGAGGCATCACACAACTATTGTAAAACTTTTCATTATATTTGAAAATATTTATCGCGCTATAACAAGCCAATCCCCCGATACTTAACAATGCAGCCGAACGTAATTTGAACTATAAATTACCCAAAATGAATTAAAAATTAAAGACTCATAAAAAAAACTTACAGAAGCCATGTGTTAACTAGTCTTCGAAACTTGTCATGAACGAAACGTATAAAGAATTAACTACTTATAATAATAAAACTCGTTGCACTCGTTTATATATAAAAGTCGATAAATTATCGCCTATTACAATTTATGTTTGTTGAGGCAAAGAACGAAGGAGAACACTATATTTGTCAACAAAACAATGTCACGTATACGCCACAATGAAACCTAACCTCTCATGAAATGATCAACAATAAAACGATTGTTTCAAAGGAATTGTGATAGTAAGGTTCAGCGACTCGTAAATAAACATTACAACAACACGTGCTCCAAAATACCAGATGTTGCACAACTTTTGTAAAGTGATTAGTCAAATTATATTTGTTTAGATATGCAACCAAATATGTAAATAAGCAGATCAAACTAATTTCCCTGCAGGATGTTTTGACTTTTAAAATGTACCCCTAAATCATAAAAATGTTCCATGTTCAACAGTCCTACAAAATTAAATGAACAGAAAGAAATTACCGCAGACACGCAGTATTAAACTTCTCCGAAATTTGTGTGACCAGTTTGTTTGGCATGTTGTTGTGCTTCAACTTGCCCCCTGAGTTGAACATCACAATCAAAACATTTCAACGTGAATTTGGTCACGTCCGTATATTGTCTACTTGATTTTGCTTCAATCGCTAATTGTTCAGCTTCCTTGAATATCTTCTCATCATCTGTCGGGAAGATCGTGCGGACGCAAGCGCCCTATATACCCAAAAAGAACAATACGGTTAAAGTGCCTAACTTGTCAAGAAATACATACAGTAGTTGACTCCAAATACAGTGGATCGTAATGAATGCCGTCAAACAGTAGAAACACGCGATGTGCGTAATTCTGATCTTCACCGAAGCGATTGATTATGGCGTTTACAATATCAACAACAGCTATTTCAATGCCATAGTGATTGGAAAGTATGGATATTTCAATTGCACCACCCCATGATTTATCATCTTTAATCCATTTACAATAATCACTATTTGCCTTTCCAAGAATTGCATCTGAATAAGTTTCTGGGTCTGCTGAAACAGTCTCTGAAATAATGTTTCTCAGCCAAGGTGCAACAGTTCCAGTCTCATCCACTTTGCCATTGAGAACAAAATGAATGCTTGTGAACAAACAGGAGTTGTCTGCTGGCACAACATGTTTCATTAGTATTCCACCTATTTCACTGGATTCCTGTTCCTGAATATGTGTATCAGAGATGGAGGGTCCAGTTTTTGGTTCTGTAAGGTTTGTATTGGATGCACTTGTGGCAGTGTTATTTTGTGATATTCCTCCATCCTGTAAAATTAATGTATCACCTGACGCAATTCCATTTGCCTTCAATGTATCCAGTTCATTCAGTACTAATAACTTGGGTGGAAATCCTGAGAGTATATGCAGGTTGCTCTCTGGTATGTTTGATATTCCTGAGAGTAAAGTTTTGAGCTCCTTGGCGGTGGAATCAGGTGTGAGCGTATTAACCACCTCTTGGCCTTCTTTGGTCTTAACACGCAGCGCGAATCGAGTCATTGTTGATTGATAATATGCTATCAAATCCCAGATCAGTGCGCTTCGAGACTACGCCAGGGAGGTTATAAATCGTCCAGCTCCACAGGAGAGTTGCAAATGCACGCATTCGGTGCGAAAGAACCGTAGAAGGCACGACACTCAACTCCTTCGCAAGGCACGTACGGTATTAGCGCTAAAGTAACATTTAAACTAAGAGGCTTTTATCGTTGTTTACACTCGCTTTCGCAGTTGCAGCCATAGGCAATTGGACCATTCGTAATACATCGATAAGATTATGAACGAACTTTATGATGCAGTCAGATTCATAATCAGTGAAACGAGGAGATTTTGATTCAAAACATTCTTATTACCAATGAACAATTTCTTAGACGAAACAACAAATTTGAAGGATTAAAATCTAACCAAAAGGCGACATGACAACTATGCATATGTCAACCCGTGCAACAGTGTGTAAGAGCGGGGGAAATGGCGCCCGATTCGAAAATTTTCACGTGTAAACATCAGAACTTTTCTAATTACATTATCACATATTCGACGAGTCTATTTAATTACAAGATGATCTATTTTAGGCGTAATTAGTTGTAATTGATTTTTAATTGAGACTGTTTAATTTTAGAATTAATTTATAAGTTTGCGAAAGCAAGGCCATTAATTGTCTCGCAATTGTGCACAAATGAATGCACTTATCGGTAGCAGACAAGAGAATGTAAGTTCGACTACAAGAAGTACGAAACGCACGGGCAACAAAAGGTGACGTTTCGAACACCTTGTTTAGCGTATAATAATGGAATAAGTAGTCGGCAACGACTTAGTATTCGCTTGCGATCAACAAAGACATCACCTCCGTCTCAAGAGCGCTTCAACGCAATCATGGCTCGTCTTCAACACGCTGCAGTTTGCGTTCTCTCGATAGCGCTACTTTTAGGTGAGTACCATCACCATACTCGGGTCAATTCGAATATTTCTAAAAGAATCATCGCGGGAAGGAAGCAATATATGTTTTTTATAACTTGGAATTTATGCGCAAGGCGTAATAAATCGAACTGTTAAATAACATAATGCGGTTTTTTAAGGTGCGGCGCAATGCGCTGGAAACGCAAAGCGTAAGCAACAAGAAACCCGCGAAGTCGCTGATGACACAACGGACCAATGTCCTGAACCGAATGGATACTTTGCCGATGCGGAGCAATGCGACAAATACTATGCTTGCGAGGATGGCGCCATCACCGAAAAGTTATGTCCCGATGGCATGGTCTTTAATGATTACAGCTCCGAATATGAAAAGTGTGATTTGCCTTTTAACATTGATTGCAGCAGCAGATCGAAATTACGTGAGTGCCTCATCTTGATTCAATTATCACTTTCATTGATGCGCTTTCACTTGCAAATTGTTTCATAAATCGATTATTGTACTATTAAATTACTCGTGGTTGCTTTGCAGAGACACCACAATCCACACTTCATTGTCCACGCAAGCATGGATACTTTGCGCACGAGGAGAAAAACATTTGCGACAAGTTCTACTATTGCGTCGACGGACAATTCAATATGATCACGTGCCCCAATGGCTTGGTGTATAATGAGAAGGCCGGCATCTGCTCCTGGCCGGACGAAGCAAAGAAGAAGGGATGCTCGTCTGAAGGTAAACCACATCCCGCACTTGAACGACATGCATATATTATGTTACTTGTAATTACATTGAACTAATTTCTGCGTTGCTCATGCCCTTGTAGATGTGTTCAAGTTCACTTGTCCGAAAGTGGATGAGATGGTCGCATTGACGCACCCGAGATACTCAGATCCCGATGATTGTCAATACTTTTATGTATGCATTAATGGCTTGACCCCAAGGCGCAGCGGTTGCAAACTGGGACAAGTATTCGATGACTCTCGTAAACAATGCGATTGGGCTCGTAAAGTCCCAGAATGGTAATTGGTTAATCAATCAATAAGTGTTGTAATAATTTCTTACGGTTTACCATCATTTTAGCGCTGAATGGTACAAAGGACAATTAACTGATGAACAGCTTGCCGCTTTGGAAAATCCACCAACACCCAAACCGAGACCAATCTCAAGCTCTTCGAGGAGGAGACCACAAAAGCGGCCAGCGGCGCGTCAGACCGAAGAAGTAGTAGAAGATAAAGAATAAGAGGCTGATTGTTATATTGCACATTTGCGTTTAAAGTTTATGAAGCGTTTGAACAATTAATATAATTATTGTTGAGTTGTGTTGTGTAATCCATTGATTAATTAATAAACGAAATGTTTTAAAGAAACTATGTTGTTATACTTTGATTTTTGCATACCTTATGTAACGTGTTATTATGGATTTTTTCCGTTTCTACAATGCCTGATGTGCTGATGAATTAATGCTGTGCCCTGCGTAAAATACTCAACTTTCTCTGCTTATACGCATTTTAAATGGTGTTTTATTTGATTGATTTCAAGAGTAAAAAACTATTCATATTGTTTGGTTTTTATTGATCGGAAGCAAAATTGTTTATTATGTGAAAGTATTTCTTACATCTCTTAAAAACGCATTTAAAATATGGAATTTGAGTAAATATTTGAAGCTTTTAGTGGCGAAATAGTCATTTCTGACGAGTCCTAAACAAATGTTATGTGTATGCATGTTTCTACGAAATTGCAAAAGGTCAAAATAAATGCGTAATCAAACAGTTGTAGAAAACACGCTAAAATTAAACTATTTAAAACATTTAACCCGTTTCTTGGCGTACACATGCCACTTGAATTTGCATATTTAAAATTCAGTTTCGACGAAGTGTGACTTTCCTCTTCAGAACGCGGCGCAGCAGCGCATAGAACAAAAGCTCAAAACCCATTGGGCTCGAACAGACAAAATCAGCATTGCTTGACTAGCAAGAAACGCATAAGCAATAAGCAGTGAAAGACAATGTTTCATTGACGTTGCACTTTACACACGTCGGTCGCGCTTCGGCGAGCGAATATGATAGTTGTCGCCGAGGGACATTACGAAAAGAGCTGGTGGACCTTGAAGAGAATGAACTTTTAATCGCATGATGCTCTCACATAACTTTTACCGGCGCGATGGGCGCTGCGCATCGCTGGGAAGAATGTCAATTACATGAAGAATGCACGGACAGTGCGATGCATTCACGAATGCTAATTGCAATTACGAAATTCCAATGTGTCATAGAAAGACTTGGGTGTAAATTTCCAATGCGAGCGCGCGGCTAGCAGCCAACTTCAGCTGCGGCAAGCGACAGCGGGAAAGAGCGCGTTGTCGTGTGCGCACCTACTTCTTTTCCACCCATCGCAAGCCGGCTGGCCACCATTGTTATATAAATATATCCGAAACGTGATATCAATACTTCAGTCCGTGCCACACCGTCCGGCACATCACTTCATATTTTTCTCTCCTCCTTCTCTGTAGTGAGCAGTGATACACAGTGCTTAATAAGGATGAATTGTTTCGCCTTTGCATTATTGGCGTTCGCCGCCATTGGAGCACGTAAGTTGAGGGTGTTTATGGCGTACGCGGAAGGAATAACCTATTTCGCAATTCTGCAGATGCTCAATCCGCGTTCAAGTGTCCACCGAAAGATGGACAATACGAGGATGTACGTCAGTGCGACAAATTCTACCAGTGCGTCGATGGTTACGCAACAGAGAAACTCTGTCCGGATGGGCTTGTTTTCGATCCCACCATCAGGAAGATTAATAAGTGTGATCAGCCTTTCAACGTTGATTGCGGAGATAGAACCGAATTGCGTATGTCCACTTTCAATTTCACTAAATTATTGGATGTTCATAAGAACCGGCTTGCAAAACATGTAAATGTCAGATAAGTAAAGGTCAAACTACTTTTCAGAACCCCCAAAGACCAACCGTCTGTGCCCCAGACAAAATGGCTTCTTTGCCCATCCTGAGCCCCATGTGTGCAACATTTTCTACAATTGCATCCAGGGTGAAGCCACCGAAATCAAATGTACCAATGGACTGCATTTCGACGAATACTCAGGAACCTGTGTGTGGCCCTCGGCCGCAGGACGTCAAGGCTGCGATGATAGCAAATTGAACAAGTTGAAGGATGGCTTCGAATGCCCAAAGGTCGAGCAGACCGATGCCAATGGTCAATTGGTTGTGCATCCTAAATTCGCACATCCCTCCGACTGCCAACGCTTCTACGTGTGCTTGAATGGTCAAGAACCCAGAGATTTAGGTTGCCAAGTTGGCGAGGTGTACAATGAGGACACCCAGAGGTGTGACGCACCTGAGAATGTTCCTGGATGGTGAGCAATTGCATATCAATTCATTCGATTAGAATTCACATATCGTGCTGGCAGATTGTGCTAAAAGTGATTGGCATTTTTCAGTGAGGACTGGTACAAGGACGAACCAGCAGCGCCCGCGCAGAAGCCTGGCAAGAAGCAGCGCCGCTAAGTGCGACCGAAGAGCATCGTGTAAATTCTAGTGTAGCCGATCAAGTTTTGCAAGCGAGCGCGACGGACGCAACGGCAGAGGGAAAGCGTTTTAGCTTTCACTCCGCCGTTGCCTGATCGAACGAACGAACGGGAAGCAACTCGTCGAGTCGGCGATCAGCGCACGTTATACAATCACAACTAACATAACGGACTGCCTTTGTTTTTTATACGCTCGGTTTTTTGATATATATTTTTGTACTGTAATTATTCCGCTAGCTGTAATTAATTAGTGATAATACAATCTAATGTTACGAATAAAATATTATTAAACCAAGCAAAGTTTTGTTGTGCGTTTGCGTAACGTGAAAGTCAAAGACGTGGAGATAGAATAATTAAATCATGAGGCAATCGAGAAATGCGAAACGCTTGATTGGACTTGTGACGCAATTCCTATTCCTTAATTGAATTTAGCATCGAAATTGTTCTGTTCTCCAGTCAATGGACTATGGCGCAGTGAAAGTCTTTCTTTCCGTCTTCCAAAAGTATTTCATCACTTAATCTATAAAACTAGTTCAACTTCTTGCTCTTTTTCTGGACGGGATTACTTTTATGATGTTGTTTAGCTATAGAACAACCTTGAAAGTTTTTCAACCACTGACAAATTCCTGTTTGAAGGCCTTGATTATGCGCTTTTCCTGTGCGGTTGCATTAATTTTGCATGCACGACGCCAAGGAACGAGAATTGTAACGCTTATCACGCAAACTCATATTGCTAATTAGCTAAATATGCATGCGCATTCGTTGGTTCGAAGAAGAGAACCGGTTGGAATTGAATTAAGCGCGTCAAAAACACGTCGAGGCGCGCGAATGCATTCTAATACGGAAGCTAACCAGTTATTGGAGAATTGGAAATGGCCGACTGCGTAGAAAGAGTCGAATCCGAAATATGCGCACGCGGATTGCATCTTGCGGCGCGCGTACGCGGGGGAAATTAACAACTTTCTTCAGTTATTAGAGCTGCGTTCGACGTCGCGCGTCCGGAGGATCGTCGCGGTCGCGGGTGTTTGCTGAGATTATCCACATTTGGTTTAGTGAGCGCGCAACCGCGGATCGAAGATGGCCACCATAGTATTCATCCTGTTCGTGGTATTCCTTGTTGGTGAGTTTGCATTTTTCCTGCTTTGCTACAGCATGCAAATCAATTAAATCAAATTGATATTTGTTCCTAAAACATAGCAATTGTATTTTCAGGTGTTAATGCGCAAACTTTTAAATGTCCTGAGCGTACCGGTTATTTCCCGGATCCGATTCAATGCGATTTATACTATTTGTGCTCCAAGGGAGTACCGGAAGAAAAACTATGTCCGGATGGTTTAGTTTTTGATGACAAGGACCCTAATCATGAGCGATGTGATATTCCAGCAAATGTCGAATGTGAAGAACGCACTGAATTACGTAAGAATTGATATATTGAAGGTATTCTGAAGTTTAATTGAATTTGTATGAATAGAGGATCCACAACCGAGTAAGGGATGTCCCCGTGCAAATGGATATTATCGTCATCCCGATCCACAGGCTTGTGATAAATTCGTAAATTGCGTTGATGGTGTACCTCATGAACTACCCTGTCCAGGAGGGTTAATTTATGATGATGTAGCTAGCACGTGTGCTTGGCCTGCTGAAAGTCACCGCAAGGATTGCACCAATGCCAAACGAGGTTAATAACCCAGTCATAAATATGTTGGTTTTGCGGGTAGTTAATTTATAATTCTAGATGCGCTGGATGATGGGTTTTCTTGCCCACCTGGAGACGTGGCAGGACCTGATGGCAGGGTCTTACCACATCCCACCTTTGCTCATCCGGATGATTGTCAGAAATTCTATATCTGCCGTAATGCAGTGCAACCTCAGAAGGGATCATGCGCCGCAGGAAGTGTCTACAACGAGGATACTTTCACTTGTGATGATCCTGCCAATGTTCCTGGATGGTAAACCAAATGACAACAGCTACCTATTTGTATGTTGTCTCATTTTGATGCTTTTAGTGAAAACTACTATGACGAGAAGCCGTCTGCGGGCGCGAAGAAGAACTAGATTCGATGGAATCTTGGAGAGAAAGTCAACTGCAAAGTACTCATAACACATATCATAAATCGCAAACTGCACGCATTTATAACAATGCTCCTAGTGCATTTTGTCCGTCGTTCTTCGTATTTATTTAATGATTACTTGAACTTATGCGTACCTCCCGAGTACGAGTATTGTTAGAATATAAGATCGTAACAGCAAGAGAAAAGCAAGACTTTCAATAAGTATTTGATTGTATTCGATTAGGAAAAATATGCTATTGTTCTCCACGTTGAGAAGAAGTACTACTACGTTTGTTTGCATATTGAATAAATTCTTTTAAACAAATAATCGTAATGTTTTATTGTGCAACTTTATTATTTTACCATTTCAGGGAAGTAAAGCAAAGAAAGAACGCAAAGAGAAATTTTATGCATATTACTACTTATAAATTACAAGTAATATTTTTTGTATTAGTCTAAATGTGAATTTATTCTTGCCTTTCTATTATGGTCGTATTTGAAGTCATTGCCAAGCAAAACGCATTGAAACCTTGCGGTTGAGCATATTTTTTTCTCTCAAATATGTATTTATAGCAAGCCAGTCCATTAGCGCTCGTGATATTAAAATTCACTTTGCGATAATTGTGACATTCACAACTTGGTTTACCTGTTATTACCATGAAAGAGATTTGTATTGAATACTGTTTCAATTATCACATTATTTACGATTGATAAAAATATGAATAAAATTGGAAATCCTTATTGCTAAATCGAGATTGTTAAATGTTAACTTCTGATTTAATGGCAAACTAAATCCATATAAATGGTCTACAACGATTTGCCTTCAGGTTCTTGCTCTTATTTTTGAACAATCAAATCAACCTTTCGAAAACGAGTTTCGTTTATTTTAGAATGTGTAGCGCTTTAAATATTGTATTTACGCATTCGAATTACTTCACACTCACACACTTGACTTGATTGCTTACTTCTTTCCGTGAAACGAAATGTTAATTATTTAATAAGATTAAACTGTATTCCAAGGTAGTAAAAATGCTTCCCGAATCAAAATTAGCTTACAAATTACCCAGAAGTGAAATAACGTTATTGAAAGCTGCATATTGCAAAAGTAAAAGCACTCATAATTTTTGGTCATAAATTTTGCGCAAATTTCTATCGATTTAAGGACATAAGACATCGCATCGCAAAATTTCTTGCGAAAAATGTGAACAACTCGTTTGATTGCATTAACGAATTATCTACCAGGCAAATGCGTCCATGGGTGAAACACGAGAAAGTGTTTTTTACACGAAGCTCGGAAGGTAATGTGCGAGCTCTTATGACATCGCTATAATGCATGCATGCTGCATGCTCTTGTATCGTGCGTGCAATCGAATAATCAGCAATGGGTTGTAAGTGGTCAGCACGAATAACACATGTTCGGTCATGCCGGCTGGCGTGTTGAGGCGCGCAGAAACGAATGGTACGGAACGGCTCAAGAATGGCATACGGTGAGCGTTGTTGTTCGGTCTTGCAAAGTTTAGTCCAGTGCTGTGGTAGTCTCTTGCCAAGGATACGTGCGGCCAGTACGCGCACGAATATTCTCAGTCGCGCCACCGAAAGTGTGCTTTGCGCCGCGTTTTGCACTAGCTCTCACGTTTTGTTTTTCTGCGTCACACGAAATCCAATCCGCGATGCAGACGTATCGTGCCATTGTCGTCCTCTTTGCCCTTTTGGCATTTGGTAAGTACTATTTGCTCTTTAGAAGTCTCCTCTTAAAGTCTGGAATACCTCAAATTCTAAGAAAAAAAAGAAGGTAAACCGCATGTGGAATACCTTCAATTAGATCAAGTATAGCATTAGATATAAGAGAAAAGAAATGAGCAGAGATTTTATTAAATTTTGACACATACGCCACGCTTATTTGAAAGTCAATTATGCAATCGCCAGTTTCGCGCACCAATAAGTACTGATCTGCATAACAGGTTATCACTCTTGCTTATTAATCCATACTTCTTGTCGTACCCGTACGCTGTAATTACAGTGCACTGTGTAATCATAGTGCGAGATATTGTTGGTTCCTTGATACGCGCACCTTAATATGCTCTCATTCGGTATGCTTCTGATACTTATCATGCATTCAAAACGCGTGTTAACATATGTTATGTAAATAGAAATATAAATACTAGAGAAGCACGCAGACTTTGAGGATTTCTCTTCATGAAATTTCTCTTCGATTCATAAGTATAAAATTGCTCAGAGCGCAATTGCGGCAGAGAGGAATGCAAGTTGTAATGAAGTTTCCAAAGATCGTAAAATGATGAAACTCGAAACATAAAAGTGGGAATTATTTCAGGTGAGGCAGGTGTTCTAGTTGAAGATGCACCCGCTTGTCCGGAACAACATGGTGTGCAAGCGTATGCGCATCCCGAATCGTGCAATTTGTTCTTCCTCTGTACAAATGGTACGCTTACTGTTGAACAGTGTGGTAATGGATTGCTCTTTGACGGGAAAGGCGCAGTTCACCACCACTGCAACTATCACTGGGCTGTCGAATGCGGTCATAGGAAAGCAGATTGTAAGTGTTTTTCTTTTGAATTTATATTCTTTGTTATTTAATGATAATTTGATTGCAGTGACTCCCATCAGCACACCTGGATGCGAATATCAATTTGGTATCTATCCGCATAGCGATGAGTGCTCCACGCATTATGTCAAGTGCGCACATGGTGAACCACACGCTGAAGAATGTGATGCCGGTTTGGTGTATGATGAACGTATCCATGGTTGTAATTGGCCTGATCTGTTGATTGAAAAGTGCAATCCCGAAGGTATACTTTGCTTGTTCACAATGTCAATGACTGATTAAACTTGTTTTTAGCCGTCGTTGGGTTCAAATGTCCAACCAAGGTTCCATCCCACAGTGTTGCAGCTAAATTCTGGCCGTATCCTCGTTTCCCGGTTCCAGGCGACTGTCATCGTCTGATCACTTGTGTCAATGGGTACCCACGTTTGATTACCTGCGGCGAAGGCAAAGTGTTTGATGAATCTAGCCTCACCTGCGAAGACCCCGAGCATGTACCGCACTGCAATCATTTGTAAACGCGTCTCATTCCTTAGAAACGTGCATTGCGTTCCAACAACGTCCAAATAGCAGCCAAATTCCTAAAAGCCAACCAGTAAAACACGCTTCAATTCAAAGTTCAGTTCGACTTATCTGGGCCAACAACTACCATAAATGTACGATTATCTTGTATAAAACTCTTATTTGCTGTTTTTGTGTTTATGTAAATACGTTTTCTTTTTACGAACAACTGTTATATTCTTGCAAAAAATAAATATTTTTCCAAATACATTTCATTGCGAATCTTTACGTTTTTGGTGCATTCTCGAAATAATAATTAGCTAGGAAATGGAGTGGAGTAGAGAAGATTTTTGCCATTCATACAATGATTTAGCCTCATTCCGTTGCATACAAAGTTAAACTTGCTACTTGCACACATCACACGGTACCAATAAAATGAAGAATCAGAATAACATTTCGCTCGTTGGATGATTGCTCACATTAATCATTGCGAATTCAGGTCAATTTCTTTCTAGAATCATTAGCATTATAATAATAATTTTTCACATTCGCACAATGCGGGATCCTCCATAATTTGCTGCGTCATTAAAGTGAATAATTCGCGAATATTGGAAAATTAATTGATAACTAATTAATAGCGTGCGTTCGCAGAGCGTGCAATGGTCAGTGACACTATTCGATCAATACTTGCAATTAAAATGCAGTTAATGAAATGATTGCATACGTCGGAGAGAAATTCTAGTGTGTTTTCTTTTTCATTTGAAAATTGTCCTGAACGCTCCACGCAATCTACGAATGTAAATGACATGCGGCGTTTAACGTACAAATATTCTAAATTATTCCGTCGCAAAGTGAATGTAAGCGATAAAATTATACAAAGTCACAATGCGCTTTGACTCCAACCGACTGCGTTGAGGCAAGAACGAACAAGATGCAATTACAAATGATTGAAATATTGTTTCATACAAGCGCAAGTCATGGAAAGGCGATGTTTTCACTAGGCGCGTGCACTCAAATATTCCCTGCCGGCAAAGTCGTTCTTGTATTTTTTTTTTCATCAGAACGAAACCAAATTCATTCCGAAACTGAGCCGAAAGCGGAGAGTCAAGTTGTAATTATATTGTAATAAAATTTGATATGAATTCATATAGCGACAATTAGAAATATTTCAATCGCGGTAAACTTTCTCATTTTTATAAATTAATGGAACCATTCGTGAAAAAGCCTGGTAGTTTATAAAGAACTTTGTATTCAATGAGAATCTTGCGGTATTATTTGTAGTAAATTGAAATTTTTAGTACTTAAATTGAGTGAATCTTTTAATGCTTCTTTAAGAATAGTTGATTGACAATTGATTTTTATTGGCTGCTAATTGTATGCATGAGAGACATGAAAAGGACAGGTGCAGCTATTGGTGTTGCTGGTGCAATGCGAACGCGTTTTTAAAGAAAAGAAAAGCGGCGAAAGAGAAGAAATCGTCGCGTATGCATCTCTTGCGAGCATGAGAGATGACCATTGCTGCCCCACACTGGGGAAAAGCCATCGCGAGCGTACTTAAGACGGTGGCATTGACCCAATTGTTTAGTTTCTAGCTGAAGGCTGAGGAATCCTCATCGCTGGTTGTTGTGTGATCGTGATTCCTATCATTTGAAACACTCAAAGTTTACCACGAATTAAAGTGTAAATTTTAAGTGCACCTACTTTGTTTTGATCCGAATTTTTCTGAAAAATGAGTTGAAAATTTCCGGATTAAGGAATACAAGTCCATCATTTTGATTTGGATATTAATATATAGGTCTTATCAGCCGGTACTTGATACAGCATTAACATGAAGGTAGGCTGAATTTCTTATAGATATTTAGGATAATTAATAATTAAGTGATCATCGAATTAGTGCACAATGTGTGATGTGATTGTACGATGAAAGTTGAACCGATTAAAGCAAATTGCAAAAGCATGCTTCACATGGTTGTTATAGTTGATTGACCTACAAACCTTTCTTTTCTTCTCTCTGGTATTTCCAGCATATGTGTTCGTCCATTTGATGCTTGATGCTTGCTCATCTAAATGAACTTTCTTTATTTTAATTTCGCGAACGAGTGTTTTCTTGTTTTGTCTCATGTACACAACATTTCTGGTTGAAGAAACTTTTAAATAATGCTAGAATTGTATTTATTTTATAGGTTTACATAATTTTGGCATGCACCACTTTATGGTGGATCCAAACTAATGCAATAACGACGAGTAACAACTACAGACCAGGTATGCAAGGTACTTCAATGTCCGCGATGCATACCCCCTTTAGACGCTCGCATCACACCAACAAGCAACCAGATAATCGCAGTCAATTTCGCAAAAAATGGCATCCACATCAGACACATCCCGGACGCATGCCACCACCTCGTCGACCAACTTCTGCACCAGCTTCTTTGATGGCCAACAACCCGAACTATGTGAGACAACGCTTAGGTCTCGGTCTGGGTCATCTTGCAAACGGACCTCCATATGCCTCGCCTATTGCGGCACCCTTTCCGAACAACAATCCCCACCCTACCTTACCCACAGCCAGTCACAGTCCACCCAATGCACACAATCCTCATTCGCTAATGCATCAATCGAATAAACCACCACCACCGCCTATTACAAAATTGCAACCCCAAAAACAACCACCTCAACAGTTTAAGGAACACCATGCCCCTCCACCACAACCCCCCAAAATGCCGATTAAGAATTTTAATGCCCCGCCTAGCAAAGTAAATAAATGGAGCTCCCCACCGCGAAATGTTAAACCACAACCGGCGAAACCATTCATGGGCTCCCCTAAACTTCAAACTGAAGTGGAATACCACATACAAACTAATCAAATACCTAATCAACCAATTATGATTAAGCAGTTGGACAATGAGAAAGGACCCATCCACACCATACCTGCACCAAATTTGAGTTTGGCAGATAAACCTAAACAAATACAATTGCAACACTTACAAAATACTCCACAGCAAGCAATATCTCATTCACATTTTGAATCAACTACGAAACTTAACAAACCCTTTTTACCCACACTGGTGACCCATCAGTATCAAGTCACTGAGCAACCCGAATTGGCACAACATGAGAAAATCGTACAACAAGAGCCCGAAATACCACCCTTGAAACCAGACCTACCCTTGCATAATGATCAAGTCTTTAGCTTGCTTCCAGTGCAAGATGGGTTTGGCTATAGTGTACTACATCAACCTCAATTGCAACAACACCTACTCCAGCAACAACAATCGAATGCTTATCAAACAATGCTTGTCCAACCTCAATTCTTTCAAGCAGAACCCACGTACTTAGATATACAACACAAACAACCAGGAACACCTCCCGAAATGCACACATTTAATTATGAAGAACCCAAACATAATGTACTCCAGTCACATGTATCAGCACAGTATATGCTACATTCGGGTAATGATGAACATCGGAATGTTGAGAAAGATGAGGACCCAAACAATGATTTCTTTTCTTCGGTCGAAAAAGATGTGGCTTCGAGTTTTAGCCATATACACGAGGGATCGTCATCTGCTGTGAGGAGGCCTAATGACCGTGCCAAGTTTGAAATTTTAAATCAACAGCGGAAACAACAACAAGAAGAACAGCAACGTCATGAAATGATGATTTATGTTCCTGATGATCAAGATCAGTTTGACATCAATGAAGAACTCGAGCAATACGAGACTTCAGATAATTCGCATTCTGCCGATAACTCACAGAGACTGGGTTACGGAAGTAGAATAAGACCTAAAAGCTCAAATTGATAGTTCCAGAATTATTCCTTTATATTCTAACATTTAAATTATCATTATTCATTACTCATTCATCATCCATGAATTGCGCAACTACTTTTAAATTATTTCTATACTGTGTGGTTGTAGATACATTTATTTATTGTTTTTATTTATAGATTTTGTTCGTAGCGTATAAATTGTCACTAAAATATGAATAAACATATTGTTTGTGTATTTTCGGTTGCCTACTATGAGATACCATATTCAAGAGAAGAATTAACTTGCGCTTATGGTTGCACTAACCTAAAACTACGATGTTTGCTCTACTTCGAGATAATAAATTAATAGAAGTAAATAAAATATGGCTCGTGCGACATCAAATTCTGGGAAATCAACTAACATTCTACTAATTCCGAACAAGGTTATCCTCAATCATGGATTTGTTATTGGCAAGAAAACAAAATACAAAAGTGAAACAGTTTTTTACATTCATAAAATTGCTGATAGAGTGCAAGAAAATGAAACATGCCTTGGAAACTGTGATGGGAATATATTATCTTTACATAAAGATTATGAAAATGTTGAATTCAATTTGCACAATGCAATTCCGCTACGGACATCATCAAATCACAATCAACCATGTACAGCAATTTTTTATGATTCTAAAGTCTACCAACATAGTGAATCTATAGATGTAACTGATGGATATTTTAAATATCTTCACTCAAGTCTGATTAGTTATAAAATGCCAGCCGTGAGTAAATCTAAAGCGCCTAATTATGCAAGAGTTTTAGCTAATCAGTATCTACTTAAGGTAAAGTTCTTGCTCATTTTTGAAAATATTTGAGAAACTTAAATCCTAATTTTAGATCCTCCTTTTCATACATAAAGTTCTTAATAAATCACACTGGTTTGCGCACTTGGAAACAAATGTTAAGCAAATATGTGAAACAAAAAACCAAATATCAAGATGGAATTTGTATTCTTCTAAAGTCTTTGATTTTGTGCTTGGAGTATTTACTCTATATCTGATTGTGCAGCATAAATTAATTGTAATGGATTCACTTCTAAAATCAACTCAGGTCAGATTCAACGTCACTTCAGTCACTTTAATGAATTATTAATAATTTTTGATTTACAGTTTATTATTGATGGATTAAAACATGTTCTAAATGAGCTCATGGATTCTCCAGCTGGACTGAAACTAAATTACGCCCTTAATCAAACCCTAGGAATTTTTTTCTTTTACCATATTTCACTATGGCGCGCATTTATTCAAAGTATCTTAAATGTCTCTCCAAACATAGTCTACGTGTTTGCAATACTAGGCGCATGCGGCTTAAGTTATCAAATTCAATTATGCGCGGATTTACTAACATTTTTAACATTCCACGTTTATTGCATTTATGTTTATGCGGCGAGATTTTACCGTTTACAAATCTACACAATTGGTTCACTATGGCGATTATTCATCGGAAGAAAACACAATCCGTTGAGACAAAGAGTGGATTCGTATCAATATTCACACAATCAATTATTTATCGGAACCTTGGGGTTTACTGTTTTGATATTTTTATTCCCAACGACATTCTTGTATTACATCGTGTTCACTATGTTCCGAGTATGTGTGCTGATTGTTTGCAAAATACTTTCATACTTAGCTAGCGTTCTATGCTCACTGCCAATTTATTTATCATTTTTACGAATGGTAAATGCATCTTCCATTAAGGGTAATGACGCACAAATGAACCTAGCGACTTTCGATGCTAATGAGATGTTTTCAGGGTCAGTTCGAATACACATCAAGAAAAACATTGTCGATTCGACACTGGAGATTCATACGACGTTAGATGTTCTGGAAACTTGGTTCAAACATATGAGGATATGTGAACCAAAGAATAAGGCACAAGAGAACAATGTGAACTCCTTTAAAATGAGTAATATATTTGTTGGTAAATTACTGTAGTCGGATGAGTCATAATTGTATTAAATGCGAACTTGGATGATTTAAGTTGTTTATTATGTTCGTTATAGATTGACCTTTGTATTGACCAATGGCATTATGCATACCGTATATTTACATACAATCTTCACGTATTATTGTTTTGCATGTTATCATGGTTTTCACCGCGTAAGTATATTTGTTTGATATCAGTTTCAAGAGTAGAGTAGACCAGCTGCTAAATTGATTCAGTTACGAATCAATTGAGAGCGCAGTTCAGTGGCAACAGAAAGTGGCGTAGTATCATCAAGTTGAGAATATCCTCATAACGAAACAAAATGTATTGGAAATTTATGGTGTTTATGGTTCTTATTGTGGGAGTATGTTCAGATAAGAAATATATTCCTCCAGATCCCCAAAACAAACCGTTGATGGCTAGATATGTGGTGCATTCAGTTGGTGCGCAAATAGCAAATAAGTAAACTTTTGAAAGTCAATAAATAATGGAATATTCTAGATTGGATGACTATTGGAACAATCTCCACCTTGACAAATTTCAAGGGTTATCCCTTTGTGAATGTCAACGCCGTGGCAGATGGTCCTGCAGGAAATGGCACTGGCATTCCGTATCTTCTCATTACCGATTTAGATTTGAGCGGACGCGACTTAAAGGTAGGAGGAATATGTGTGATAGGAACATTGAAAAGTAACTAACAAGTGATTCAATTTATTTTATTGTGTGATTTATTTCATCTTAAAACAAAGAGAATCTATCAAAATGCTATCATACTGATGAGACCTTGTAATATGTTATTCTTGAATCATTCATAAACAAACCATGTTGCAATCATTTTCATTTGTGAAACCGTATTGTATTAAAATGTTGCATGTTGATATTAATATGCGAATGTAGATATTTGAAGTAGGTATTTTTAAATTCTCAGACGATAAAGAAAGGTAGCACGTCTCATGATTAATTTTAAAATTCTTTGTAGGTAAACAACAAAATATGTCTTTTATCAACTTTAGCAGAAGTGGGCTACTGTAAAACAAGGAGCTATGATAGCCAAGATCCAAGATGCCCCAGAGTTATACTCAATGGAAAACTGGTTAAGGTTGCTAAGGACACAAAGGAATATAAATTTGCTCACAGCGCTCTCGTCAGCAGACATCCAATTATTCCGTTATGGGAAATAAGTAAGTGAATAATTTACAGTAATTATGTACTTGTGCAATGCTTGGTGATTGCTGGAATTTGTATTATTCATTATGTTTTGTAATTTCAGCCCATCCATTTTATGTGGCGAAAATTGATTTGGAACAAGTAGTGCTTTTGGATGCATTCGGCGGCCCCTCGTTTATAGAAATTGACGATTACTTGAACGTTGATCCCCAACAGGTGCGCGACCATGCAGAAATCGATGTGAAATTGGTATAAGATAAGGAAGTAAAATATCCGTGCAATTTTCTGCTTATTTTTCGTTAGCTTTAGCAATAAATATTTTGTCACTGTCAATAAATATTTTGCATAAGTTATCATCGTGCATTTATTTAAAATATTGCTGAAATTACACCTATAGCTTCTGTAATTATGTATTGAACGACTCAATTCGTCAACATAAATGCACCAATGATTAGTTTACGGCAATAAAAGCAAAATGCAATTCAAATATTTGTTGATCTGTTATATTTTACAAATAGTTAGTGTTTATTGTGATGATCCTTTGATTGTCACAAGTGAAGATGGAGATGTTCGTGGTAGAATTCTCCAAGATAAGGATGGAAATGATTTTTATGCGTTCCAGAAAATTCCGTATGCGGAGAAACCACTTGGAGATTTAAGATTCAAGGTAAATTGTTGTCATTATTCGAACGTTTATAATATCAATGAAGTGTCTATAGGCACCTCAACAAGTATCACCTTGGAATGGCACCCTTGATGGAACTTCACCCTCCCCAAATTGTATTCAACCTAATGAAAACCATATTGATGAAGACTGCCTGTACCTAAATGTTTATACACACCGAGTAAATAGATAAATCCTAAACTACCACTTCTTATAATAATTTATTATTTAGAATCCAGATTTAGAACCGGTCATGATCTACATTTACGGAGGGGCCTTTGTAGTTGGCTCAGCTGACCCAATTGTTTATTTAGGACCACTTTATCTACTCACTAAAAAAGTAGTTTTGATCACTTTTAACTACCGTCTAGGGTTCTTAGGATTCATGAGCTATGAAGACGCTCCGGAAGAACTTCGACCGGAAGTATCCCCGAATAATGGTTTTAAAGATCAAGTAATGGTACTCGAATGGATACAACGCAATATTAAATATTTCGGTGGTGATCCGTTTAGTGTGACAGTGTTTGGAAATAGTGCTGGTGGTATTGCAACTAACTTATTACTTTTATCACCATTGACTAAAAGTATTTTGGAATTTTAATTGATTCCATTATGTTACTTTGTGTTGTTTGTAGATTTATTTCATCGAGTTATTATACAAAGTGCCACTGCAATGACACGTGGAATTGCTCTGAATAATTCAGCACTAATGGCTGCAGAGGCTTTGAATATTAGCACTGAGGATCCTGTCACATTAATAGAATCTTTAAGGAACGTAAGCACTGATGATATTGTAAGAGTTCAAACTGCGTTGGATATAGGTGTAAGTTTCTTCATAAGTTTGCATTTAATATTTTAAATTCGCCACTGTAGAGATTGACAATTGAAGATCCCGTACCAGCCGGATTGGTTATTGAGAGACCTGGACCGAATGCTTTTCTATCCGAAAATCCTTGGACTTTAATTAAGGCCGGAAACTATTATCGTTGTCCAATTCTAACTGGAATTGTGGACGCAGAAGGACTAATTTTCTATGTTTACAAATTCTTGAAACTCACAAACCAATATTTTAATATCGAATCGTTCGTACCTTATTATTACAATCAAAGAGAGTTTGTTTCGTTGGTAATTGACGAAGATTTCTTCCCAACTCAAAACTATTCAGATTTATCCGCTTGGATTAAAGTTTGGGGTTATACCTCTTTTATATTCGACCTTATACGAAATACCATGCAACTGAAACAGTTCAGCGATGTTTATTTTTACTATTTTGAGGTGGATGCAAATTTGAATTGGTCTAAAATGCGTGCTCCGATTGCAGCTAAAGTGCCAGGTAATTATAGTAAATGTTTTCGAAACTTTGAATGATTTATTGTGTGTTTTAAGGTGCTTGTCATGGCGACGAACTAGGTTATTTATTTTCAATGAATACTGTGCCTAAACCACAAAAGGGAAGTTTTGAAGATCTAACAGTTGAACGCATGACCACGTTATGGTCAAATTTTGCAACGTACTCAATGCCAGTGATTGAAAACTCTTCTTTATTTGAACATCAAGCGTGGATTCCTATTAGAGATAATATGTTTAATTCTTTTCGTATTGGTAGAAATATTACTAGTGATTTGTATAATTTAAGCAATATTGACTATTGGAGGAATTTGTATGAAGTATTCTCTAATGGAGAATTGTGATTTATAAAGTTTTATATAAGTTATTTCATTTGTGTAAAATATTTTCAGTCACTGTTTGAGGGAGAATGATATTTTGAACTGATAAGTTCCAATGAAGTCATTACAGGTTATCTTGCAATTGTTTTTGATATTTTCACTCTTTTTAATGTTTGCAAGTGAATCCCAATCACATCCGGTATTGCCATTTGGTGCACTGCTGCACTTCCTTGCATGTACAGACTTTTTGCTGCTGGACAAACCGTACGAATGCACCTGTATCTCTCGTGTGCGCAAAGAAGAACAATGATGTGAGCGTTGGTCGGGAAATCATAGAAATGCATACTTGAGTTGTGGGAAAACGGAAAACGGTTGGGGTTGGCTAGCCTATAGTCGCCGCCCTCGCAACTCAATTATTTTGAATCCGCCCCTACAAAACTCGCGTTTCGGCAACGCACGTTTTGCAGTCTCTTCTTCACTACCGCATCAAACTCTTCTGATGGACCAATTCTGACAGACATTTCTCCCAAAGAAATGTGTTACACTTTCACTTCAGCCACTAAACGTGCCGGAAAAGTGTAATATTATAAAAACTGCAGTGCAAACTATTACAAAGTTATGGAAACGAAACAAGTGAGTCAAAAATCATCACCGTCAACCCCGCGTGATTTTTTCGAACGGCTGTACGGAAACTTGGAAACAACTTCGACGAAGACGCACGAGAGAAGTCAGAAAACTACACCGGAAAATTTTAACGTTGATTGCAATGACAATAATACCATAGTGACTCCGATACCCGTACTGGCGAATCCTTTGCAGTTTCTCCTGCCAGGACATGAAGGTCCTTTAAGCGTTGCAGCTGCAGCTGGACTTTCTGCATTTTGTAAGTATTTTTATAATTTTTTTCCCCCGATTTGATTGGATGCTATTCTTGCATCCAAAGAGTAAAAATGTGTTTTGTTATTGCTGATGCGGAAAAACAATGAGTACTCAATGAATAATGTGATAATTATTTTAATTGCCATTGAACACTGCTACAAAACGCAATGATAATTAATATAATAATTTGCGTTAATGCGACGACAACATGCAAACTGCGCGCGCGATCCGACAATTGAGAACTTAGTGTTGAAGCGACATGTGCGACAAGTCCCACCCCCACTACGAGCGTCGCCGCCACCGCCAACGAAGCGGCTCGACCAACAACAATCGCGCGTAACACATGTATACATTGGGGTGGTATTGTGATGCGAGCGAGCGGCGACAATTTTAACGCCAACTTGATATTTGGAATTGTTCAACTGTGCACGCGTAATCACATCATAATAATATTTTGCATTTGAGATTTGGCGGCGTTGTGCGCACGTGCCGCCTCCGCTACGGCTTATTTCTTGACAATGAATGCTTCGAACGCAAGAAAAACATAAAATCTGACGTTAGGAATTCTTTAAATTTTTTTCATACATAAATTTTTTAGGAATTTCGTAGCTAAAGATGAATACTTAAAGAAAGTGCGATCGCATTACTGCAATTTTTAAAGCATTCCAACTTTTCATAACAGTCGTATAATTTTGAGGAGTAATTCGAAACATTTAAATGTTATATATATACTTGTGCTGTACGAAAATCGTTATTGTTGCACTTAATGTTGTCATTGTGTATTCGAGTGTCTGGAGGCCTATTTGTGTTTATGATATTTCACAGAAAATGCTAAGTCGCTGTAATAAACAGTAACAAACCATATACAAATTTGCATGCCATTGTGCGACAGGATTATCAGTATGCTAGCTGAACAACACCATTATTGTAATAATCCGATTAGCTGCCAGTACCCAGTTATTGAAATCATAATTTTGGATAGCGTTTAGCTCTATCAAATGATCATTTCGTATTTGCAAAAGAGAAGACTATATTTCTGGCAACGCAGCAATTTCTTTGCATATAGTGAATATACTTTGATTAAGGCCTTTTTTGAAATAGCCAAACAAATTTATTAAATTCATAATCCAAAAGCTGGAAAAGATTGATAAACGGTGCTTGAAGCGATTTAATTTTAAATTTAAATGAATGACATTACAATCGTGAATAAAATTGTGATAATATGAAAGTAATCCTTAATTTAAGATTCTTTTTCTTACTTCGTAAGTGTATCTATAACATTATCAAGGACGTAAAGCATGGTTTTATTTAATCGTTCAGAAAAGAAATAATTAATCAATTTTGAAATTCTAATAAATGTGGAATTTCTAGAGGCAAATTAGCACAAAAATATAGCAATTTTAAAAATTAACGATACATTATGGATTATGATTTCTTTGGTATGCGATTCATAAAACATGAAGTAAACATACGAATTAATTATTATTCAGTACTTACCAACAAACTGTTCACAACACTTCCTGGACATAATTTGACTTATTAAATTGAATACTAAACCTAAAGCTGTGCAAGTGAAAAATGGACGCAATTTTTTATTGTTTCCTGTTACATTATAAATACAGTGATACCTCGACATACGAGTTTAATTTGTTCCGAAACGTTGCTCGTATTTCAAAGCAATTTTCCCCATTGAAATTAATTGAGAAACGCCAACAATTCATTCCTGCTCCTTGGAACACTAACTATCTTACAATATTATTTAAATAAATTTAGCGATTATGAAATCTCAAACATAATAAAATTTGAATTTTGAAAATTGGTGCGGTAATTATTGAGATAAAGCGATTTGAAAATGAAAATAAGCGTTTGGAATACGTGTGAAATTCCTCGTATCTCAAAGCAAAATATCGCTCGTTCGGCAATTCGTGTTTTAGCGCACTCGTATGTCGAGGTAGTATGTCTTTATATGATTATTGTTTTTCATCAAGAAATAATTAAAAATGTCTGAACTACGTTTTACGGTGATCATGGTTATACGAAAATAGATCAATGTAATTCGAATCTCAAAAAGTTTTTGTCAGAATATCAGTTCATTCCGTATTTAAATAAAGAATTCGTCAAAACGCACTGTAAAAAAGAAATGGTGAAGCTATACACATAAAATTTCAACATTATTAATTTTGTTTTGAAAACAAATATTCTCGAACAAAAAACAAAATTGCTAAAAACTTGATATTCGTCGAATACATTATTCTTGAGTAATCTTGATCATCGAACTGCAAATCGCCAGGTTTTCGCGTTTAAAGTAACAGAGCAAGTAGAATATAGAAATCCATTAGAAATAGCACTACATTCTGTTTTATTACATTATTCATTCTGAAATTTGTTGATGCTATTTTTATTAAACTATAAAAAGTACCAATTGCTTAAATTTAAACTACTTTTACGAATCAAACCTGATTCAAAATGTAAATATTTGCAATTGTAAGTTGTGGGAAAGTAATTAAGTGGCCACAAGCAATGAAAGGGGGATTAACACGTGTAAACTAATAGGTATTATGGTTGATTCGCTCCGATTTGACAAATCGTGCGAACATCCTCATTGCATCAAATTTGTTTCAGTCGACAAATAAATTGAGGGGTGAACTACCATATGCTGTGATTCCATAACATGCAAGTCGGAAGCACCATTCGAATTACACCATATGGTCTCTCGCTCGTCAATGAGCTATTGTAATAAATATTGTGACAGCAGAAATTTGCAGAGCTTATGAAGCCATTTAAAGCGTAAACAATGAACAGACACTTCAAAGTCCATAATCAACTTGTAATTTCAGTGGCTCGAAGAAGACGCAAGGAAGGCCGACCACGTCGTCAACGAACGACTTTCAGCAGCGAACAGACCTTGCGCTTGGAGATCGAGTACCAACGCTCCGAATACATCAGTCGGGGGCGGCGATGCGAACTCGCTGAGACGCTCAAACTCTCCGAAACGCAGATAAAAATATGGTTCCAAAACCGACGCGCCAAGGATAAGCGCATTGAGAAGGCGCACATGGACCACCACTATAGAAAATTGCTCGGCGGTTTCGCAGCCGCATTATGCCCGATTTGTGTTGATAATCCATGCTACCACACAACAAATGCGTTTATACCGGGCGCATTGCCGGTGCTCAATCACAACAGCGATGCTGAATCTAAATAATTCACACTATTCTGCTTTTAATCAAAATTTGTATAGGCGATTATTTATTATACTAATTATGTTGTTAACATGCACTGCATACTCTTATTAAACGCACATTAAGCTAGTCAAATAAAAATGCGGAAATAATAATAGATCTATACTGTTTTTGTCCTCGATGCCTAATTGAGGACTATTCAACAAACAACCCTTAATTTGAATAAGGAATGATAAGTAATAAAAATAATGATTAAAGATTAGACGCCCCAACTCGGTTAATTACGCGCGAAGAAAAGCGCATTTTAGATGCGCTTCAATAACGCCCATCGCTGAATTGAGAGATCCTAATAAATACAGCGTGCTTGTTTGCTCGTTGAGTGCGCGACCATAAAGCGCACGAGGCACAGTCATAATAAAGCAAATGTGAATGTGAAAAATATCGTGTCCAACAATCGTTGATGGCCAGTGAAGCGCGTCAGATGAATGTACAAAAGAGCAGATTACCTAGAAAGAAAGCACGCTCGCGCGGCCAGGTGGCTTATTCCCGCGTGTCTAAATAGCCCTCCCCCCAATAAAAACGATCTTTAAATACTTGACCCCCGAAACATGAGCTCTGCGCTTGTCTTGATGATTACACGTTATCTCATTCTCTGCCTCCACGAAAATGATTGTTGCGTGCAGTGCATTACAATACTAATGCGCACAATGTGGAAGAGCGCAAGGAGATCACTTAAGAACATATAAAAGACGTGAAATTAGTTGTTTGTGTCCATAACAATATCGCAACATCATCAGAAAGGATATCAAACAATACGTCTCAATGTTGATTGTGTTCATTTATTCAAAAAGTAGAAAATAAATAGCTGAAAGACATGTTCCCTGAGATAGTAAGAAAGATTGTTGTCTTTACCACGATTACTTACTTGTTCTCATTGCCATAGCTAAATTCATCTGAAAGTAATTAGTTTTCACTTACCCCTCGTTAATCTAATTACATTGTACCACTGTTTGCCTCAGGAGACTGAACCCTTCAATCTTGGTTGCTTTACAGTACAGGACGAATAACAACCCGTTCCCGTTCCATTTTATTGAGTGATCTCTCACACATTACAAAACACCACCTGCGGAATAATAAATTATATAGAAAGTTACTTTCTTTCGAGCAACAAACAAATAAAAAATATATGTACAAATTAAAATAATAGTATGAAGATGAAAATCGTGTCATGTGAATATGAATGTAATGCAGATACATTTAATGGAATTGTTGTGGCTTTCACAATTCGATTAAACAAGCGCTACATTCACTCCAAAAGAAGTAAAACGTGATCAATTTTGAATTTCGTTAACAAAATTACAATGCAAAATGTAACTAAACTCAAAACACAAGTGTGTAAAAAACGATAGAGAATATATGAATGTATAATAAAATAATAATCAAATACTACGACTACCTAACCCAGGTTATTTGAGCCTATTATCTTCTAACTTATTGCCGCACATGCTGTAAGATAAAAATACACCTCACGCTGCGTTTAATCTGCTTGCATATCTGACTGTTTAAAATCTCTACAGAATATTAACGAAAAACGAGTTAAACAATTATTTATTTGTTTTCAAATTTCGGTTATTCTTTATCCTTAAGCATGTCACGCAACCTGAGCTAAACAGTAACGCTTTGTTTGTAATTATATAAACAGAAGTTGCATATAAACTCTATACATACCTAAAAACCTGCGCAACACAGAAAAGTCTGCTCTGATCTGTCTCTGATTCAGTTCGCTCTCTGTTCTGATCTCATAATGCGCATTCTGCAATGCTCTGTTCTGCCTCTCTGTCTCTGTACTAACAATTAATGCGCTTGTCTGTTCTGTGTTTGTTCATTTGTATAAATAAGCTACAAGTTTCGAATACGCAATTTTCTTCCAGTTTCACCGACGATCTTGCTTCCCCTGACGCTACATACTTGCTAACAGGATCATCATAAAACAAAACTAATCCCTGTGATTACGTAATTCAGAATCATTATTATTATTATAATTATATACTTCATAGTCATATATGTAATATATATATATAGTAAGTTCATCATGTAAATGACACATGCACAATATAAGTGATAAATTGCCTATAACTAACATAATCTAAACGCCAATACGGGGCAACGTTAGTCGCTTTCATTAATGGTAGAATTGATGGAGAATGAAGAAAATTAAACTTAACGTAGTGCTTGCTGTTTTTTTGTTTGTGAACTCTAAAACCATAAAAGATGATCAAGAACAGGGTTTTCTCTTGTTCTATTATAAAAGCGTATCGACGCTTCTTTTTGTGAACTTTTCGAGTCCCCTGCACTATGCCATTCGAATTGTAATTTACACATAATAAATAAATGTAATCATCATATATAATAAGTTTCTCTCGAGGGTGGCGAACTCAATATAATTCAGCTATCGCCTATCCTAAGCCAACCATGTGTGGGGCTACAGATAAGTTGTACTTATTCTTAACCTGCTTCTTCATTATTTGTAAAATTTGGGGTGTCAAAAACTCGTTCCGTCATAATTCACTAATCAGTGAGCACGATGTACGTAGGACTTACGTTCGTAATGCGGGCATTTTTAGAAGCGACGATTGCCACCTCCGCCACCTGGTCCCATGTTGCCCCCATTCTGGTTGCTATAGCCTCCGTAACCACCACCTCCACCGCCGCCTTGGTTATTACCACCTGTAAATCAGAAAAATTATTCAAGACAATGTTTAGGGCTAATTTACTAATCATACCATAGGGTGCTGGCCGGTTTGATTGGAAGTTACTGCGCATAGCGCCAGTGTTGTAGTTTTGTTGATATCCGCTGCCGAAACCATCGTTTGGCGGGCCCCAATTGCCGTTACCATTACCATAATTATTTGGCCCACCGCTACCAGAGGTACCCCAGTTATTCTGGCTTTCCCATGGGCCAGGGCCGTTGTTCCATCCTCCGCCGCCGCCGCCATTATAACTACCTTGATTTCCCATATTCCAATCACCCCCTGGACCTCCTCGATTTCCACCCCAACTGCCACCATTATTGAAGTTTCCTCGGGGACCTCCTCGCGGACCGCCACCGCCTCCTCGACCACCTCCGCCCATATTTCCACCACCTACTTGGGCACGTTCCATTTCCGCTTTACTTAGCGCTTTTTTCACATCTACGTGTTTTCCGTTGATTTCATGTGAGCGACGTACTAAACATAAAATCTTAATTGCAATACTCATAAATGGAAATTCAAAATATCAACTTACAGCAAATTTTGTCAACAGAGTCATAGTCTTCAAATTCAATAAAACCAAAACCACGCTTTTTGCCGGTTTCCTTATCGGTAACGATCGTACACGATAATATATTACCGTAGTGTCTAAATGTTTCACGCAAATGATCTTCCTCAACATCATCCTTTAAACCGCCAACAAACAGTTTCTTAACTGTAGCACCTGCTTCTGGTCGGCCTATATCCTGCCTGGGCACAGCCCGCTTGGGTTCCACCACTCGTCCATCTACGCGATGTGGTCGTGCATTCTGTGCATCATCAACCATGTGAGCTCGCGAATAGGTAATAAAACCAAAGCCACGCGACCGTTTCGTTTTGGGATCTTTCATCACCACAACATCCACAATTTCACCCCATTGTTCAAAATGCTTCTTCAAAGAATCGTCAGTCGTACGATAATCTAAACCGCCGATAAACAGTTTCCTGAAGTGTTCGGGTTCTTGAATACTATTCATGTTGGGCTTAGCGTCGTGCTACGGAAGAAAAGCGGCGTATAAAATGTCTGCGTTCTACTTATAGACTACCCGTCAAAACGTACCGATTCATCTGCCATTATGCACAACAATTAAACAGAAAAACAAACGAGTTCCGATTGATGATTGGATGTGCTGCCTTGAAAACAAGTAAAGCAAAGCTAACTACGCGACACCCGGAATGAAATCACAAATAGAACGCGTTTACAACAAGAGCGTCAGCTAAATAATGTTGATTATAGACGCGCGGCTTTCTTGGCGCTGGTTTCGTGAAACTTGCGCTCTGGTGGCTGCTTCTTAAAGTTCGACCGAGTAAAATGGCAACATCGAATTTATCTGTGTATTTATAGTTAATTTTTACGGCAGCTGATAAGTGATATTTATTACTACAATAATAATAAGCTCTCAATTCATTAATTTAGTGTTTATACTTTTGTTTAAAGACCATCAAGCAACTACGAATTGAGTAAGTATTGTATTAGAGACCTGCCAACAAGATTGCAGTGGGCCAAGCCCATTCCTTTGAGGTTATTGATGTTGAAAATTGCATTTGAATTCTATTTAAAGCTTTCCAGTCCATATCATCGATTCATCTATAATGTTGTTTCGTTGTAGTTTACAATGTCTTCTGGGCGGCCGATAAAGTGTGTGGTGGTTGGTGATGGAACTGTTGGAAAAACTTGTATGCTCATATCATACACCACAGATAGTTTTCCTGGGGAATATGTACCTACTGTGTGAGTGTCTCCATTCCAAGTACCATAATCCAGGGCTTCTTAAATTGTTAGATGTCTTAAAGTTCCAAGTAATCCCATTTGGGATGTGATGCATTATTAAGAAGCTCTAGATTAAATCAATTAATAAGGAAAATAAGTCATTAAATAATATTATTATGCATATTTTATTTTAGGTTTGATAACTACTCAGCACCTATGGTTGTTGATGGGATTTCGGTTAGTCTAGGACTTTGGGATACAGCAGGACAAGAAGACTATGATCGGCTACGTCCACTTTCTTACCCACAAACAGATGTTTTTCTAATTTGCTTCAGTGTTGCCTCACCATCCTCATTTGAAAACGTTACGTCCAAATGGTATCCTGAAATCAAGCACCACTGTCCAGATGCTCCCATGATTCTAGTGGGCACCAAAATAGATTTACGCGATGACAGAGAAACGCTAGGCGCTCTGGCAGACCAGGGGTTAAGTCCAATAAAAAGGGAACAAGGTCAAAAGTTAGCTAACAAAATCAGGGCTGTTAAGTACATGGAATGCTCAGCTTTGACACAACGCGGTCTCAAACAGGTGTTTGATGAAGCTGTACGCGCTGTTTTACGGCCGGAACCACAAAAGCGCCGTCAACGAAAGTGTCTTCTTATGTAAAAGCCAATTAAGTAAGTTATTTAGTTATATTGCTCTGGCAGAAAGTAAGTTTTTAATGGTTAAATTGTAGTTTTAGCAAACTGCAATTGCTCTTATGAGGCTGTCACACTGCATAACAGTTAAGTCAATATGTGTATGAAGAAAGAAAGCTGCAAAAGTCATGAATTTATCGAAAATATATACGAAACACGCGTCGGCATTTCATCGTTTCTCAGTACCATCAAATACAGCGGGCGCTACACTGATATTCCTCATTCTTTTAGAGCCTATTTATATATTTTTAATATATTCAATATTTTTATATGTCAATTAACGATACAACGGTAAAGACTACCAATGAAGGAAGCTACAATTCATTCAACCATGAAACTGTGGACGAACATACTTTTATCATTTGTGCCATGTATCTCAACGCATTCAAACACACATAAAACCAGAAAATAGGAGTGAAAGAATTTGCTAGAATTGCATTTAAGTAAGGTTCACGCGATGTGCGTGACTCATGCTAGTAGGAATGAGTGTGGTGAATCGAGCATTTCAATTTATACATACACTCACAATGTAACTATTAACACTTAGGATTATTAGGCATACTTAACGAATTGATCAAAATGTTAAATCAAAATTGCAATCGGCACTACCCAGTCTAATTTAATGCTTTTTGTTTGCATTTAACGGAGATATCCACTCCACTCGAGAGAAGAGAATTGAATCCATTCAGGAATATTTGTATAGTATAACAATAATTATTTGGCCAGGCAACTATTAAGTTACTATGCATTTTATACTGTTAATTGTTTTACGTTCAATTAAGAATCTACCTGGAATATGATCTGAAATCTGATGAGTCGACCAAAGTTAGTTAAGTTCTAGTCACTTTTGTAATTATTATGATGAATCATCATCATTAATGCATTGGATATTATAACTATCTCTAAAGATTGCACTTATTTCTCCACTCGTTGACCTCGAGGTCAAGCACACGACAAAGAATTTTAGTTCATAAAATCTTTTTGTAAATCATTTTTAAATATGTATTTAAATAAAAATTCGAAACAACATGTTTGATCGTTACGTTATTCCTGTTTGGTTGCTACGGCTACGTTGTCTCATAAATTTGTCAGAATTTATACACGGTTTTTCTGGTTCTCTTGCATCGTAAAGAGATAAAATGGGTGAACGCCTAATTGTTGACCAGGTTTCACTTGTAAAATACGATAATGCGGTTTTGGTGTCGAGACACGAAGAAATCACTAAAGTAAGTCCTTCTTGCGTGAAAATGTGACCTCATTATTGCTATTGCAGGACCCGGAAAAGCATACATGCAAAGTAAAAGTCAGCGACCCGAAGCATGAGATCGAAGAAGTTTTGAACTCCATACTGCCCCCAAAGGAATGGGAAGAAGACGGCCAATTGTGGCGCCAGCATGTTTCAACTACTCCCGCTACGCGTCAGGATGTGGTCAATCTGCAGGAGCAACTTGATATGCGCTTGCAGCAACGACAAGCTCGAGAGACTGGAATTTGTCCAATACGTCGCGAGCTGTACACACAATGCTTCAATGAGGTCATCAGACAAGTAACAATTAATTGCGCAGAACGCGGTCTTCTTTTGCTTAGAATACGCGATGAGATGCGTATGACTATTGAGGCATTTCAAGCGTTGTATTGTAGCAGTATCGCGTTTGGCATGCGCAAGGCTCTTCAGTCCGAGCAAGGAAAAACAGATTTACAAAAAGATGTTGATAATTTGGTTGAAGAGCGAACAGATCTTGAGAGACAACTCGCCGATTTAAGACAGCGCGCAGAACAAGCGGATCGGCGCGCTGCAGAGTTACGTATGGCTGAAGAGAAGAAGCATGCCGAAGAAATTAGTTTCTTGAAGAAAACTAATCAACAATTGAAGGTATTTCCAAACATTTATTATTTTGTAACTTAAATAAATGATTTTAATTCAATTTTCAGGCACAATTGGAAGGAATCATTGCACCAAAGAGTAATAAATAAATTAATTACTTACGTAGCCAATGTCGTAGAATCAAAGTCATTAATCTTTAATTAAACTTTATTGTAGCACAATATCTTTATAATAAACGCCTTCCTCTTCAAGTGTATAGTTCTTTGTATAAAATAACAATTTGAGAATTACTTATTCATAATAACTCATCATATTCTTTTTAATTTCACACTAACATGTTTTTTCGCATGTAGTAATTATACTACACAAATAATATAATCAATCATTCTCTTAAATAAAAATACTTATTACAACTATATCATAGTGAAATTCTATGCAAAGCCGCTTAAATACCGCGTTTGTACAAATACATAATATTAAAATAATTTAGTTGTAAATGCGCCCGACACCCTCAACCATACACCCCAGAAAACGATGAGTTGTTCATATTTGTAGAAAGAGGTTCATTCGTTTGTATGGAATGTGTTATATAATGATACAAAAATGTTTCGTATTTATAGTATGATTTTAAATGAATATGTTGCGCTATGGAATGAAACAAGAGCGCGCTTAGTGTTTGGATTTCTTTGAGCGCTTGCGTCGCTTCTTTTTGTTATTGCCACCGTTTCCAACTCCTGTCGTTTGCTCCTCCAGTTCTAGACTGTTATCCTCATCAATACTTTGTGTTGCTAGCTGCGAGGAGATATCTTCAATTTCGATTTCCGTTTCTAATTCTGCGTGCTCAACATTGTCCTTCTCCAGATCCTCGGAGATGCCGTTGCCGTTAATAATGTCTAATGGATCTGGCTTTGTCAGTTCTAAGGATATGATTTTTTCTTGTAGTGTTTCAACCTAGCTTGGACGAATCAATGCGTTAGTGACATGATTATTGTTAGACACATTATTGTGGTGAATGAAATGCATTTCGATATGGTGGTCATCTTGAATGAAGATCACAGTTGTTTCGAAAATTGTGCTCAACAAAATAAAATGTAATCTTTATTCAAGAATCGTTAAATTAAAACGAATGATTTACTAACATAAATTTCACAAATCTTGCAACAATGTGATGGTAGTCGAGTAGAAG
Organism: Anaulacaspis nigra; assembly: GCA_030264675.1. Classification (NCBI taxonomy): domain Eukaryota; kingdom Metazoa; phylum Arthropoda; class Insecta; order Coleoptera; family Staphylinidae; genus Anaulacaspis; species Anaulacaspis nigra. The sequence continues at coordinate 66,816 of JARJDV010003118.1, forward strand.
AACGTACTACAATGTAGAAAAATACAGTATGCAATGTCGAATGAAGCGCAAAGAACTAGTGAATAAGCCACGACAAACGAGCACACGCTACAAAGAAGTAGAGAGAGGGTGTTAGACTAACCATGTGCTAAAGGTGTATATCATGCTGTTGTTGGTTGCAAAGAATTTGTTTTTGGCATTTGTTTGCGCAATCGGCACTATACTACCTCTTTCTCGATTAGCTTCTCGACATATTCGACGGTGCGCACTCGTTTCTCGCCGGTCGCGTCGTCAATGTATTCCTCCGTCTTCCGTGTGACCGTCTCGTTAACGACCTTCTCGCTTTCACGCACCGTCGTGTTGCCGGGTTTGCTGCGCACGGCCAACTTGGGAAAGTCCGCGCTAGAAGGCCGCAACTGAACACATGCAATGCTGTTAGTACTCTGCGCCCAATCCTGGACAACGTACCAACCACATCCAAGTACAATTATAGTTAGTCCAGTTAGTTATTTACATCTTGTAGGGCGATATTACAATCGTATTAAATATTATAACGCATTCAACATGGTTACATTAATAATGGTTTAGTATTTGATATAAAATGCATACACATTCAAAATTCTGGACAATACAAATCATATCATACCTCTTTGTCCATTGGCAAATCCCTTTCGCTCACCATGTCTGTCATTGACTTGATTATCATTTGTGCCTGAATAGCATCCTGCTCCAATGACTTTAGGCGTGCTTGACGCCACGCAGCGCGTTTCTCTGCTCGACGAGCTCGCTCTTCCGCAGGAGATGTTTCAATGTCGTCCTCATCAGTCAAAAGTCCCTCCTCTCGCAGACGATCTTTCATTCTTCGTTCTGCTGTTGCAGTTCGAATAATTCCAATACTGCTTTGTGGTCTATAATAATAGTTATTAGCATAAAGCATATTACATACACAAGAAAATAATTCAAATCTACCTCACAGGCTGTGAACCTATTGATTCATCATCAGATTGCTCAAGTAAACCAAACGATTCCATATCTGAATTAGCCAAACTAGCGAGTTTTCTTTCTTCTTCGGCCTTCATCTTTTCAATTTCATCCGCACTTAAATAACTAAATACTTTTTCCGGCTTTGGGGATGATTTTTGACTCTCCTCCATGGCATGTTCGAAAAATTTCTTCTTGTCACTTACCGACATTTTGTAGTTATTATTCGGAGACTGCGGCGGCTAAAATGTTTAAGAAATAATAGAATATTTACAGATAACCCTGACAATACCAATGCCTTCAGTTACAACTACAAATTGTGATTCTAATAGGTCTCTATAAATTTACCTTTTTCTTTTCTGTATAAGAAAAACGCTTATAGTAAGTTTCAGTTAGCGGTTCACCATCTGTATTTTTATTGCGCAGCTTAACCGTGCTGGTACTGAATTCATCTCGAAGTTCATAACTGCTACGCGAAATAGGTTTAAACAATAATGTATCCGTTTCAGTAGAGCTGGTTTGCTTCAGGGTGACCTTTGGTGGTGGTTTTGTTTTCGGAAGAGGGGGTGGAGGCTCTTTGGGAAGTGCAGGGAGCTTGCCGGTAGGCAAAAAAATAACATCGTCTGAACCGGCTGGCGCGATAAATTCTAAAAGAGTTTCTGACAATCGATTTTCCTTCGGCACTGATTTAGAGAAGTCCTTTTTGCGTAATGCAACTTCATGTGGCATCGAGCCATGACTCAGGTCACGAGCGAATAAATCTGCCATTTCATGACGTGAATTTGGTGATGAGGGTTGCACATCAATCTCTTCTATTTCTAAATTTTCCATGGAATAATTAGAAGTTGATGGTGTTTTATAGTAATAGTCTCGTTTTGCCTCGACTTCCGGCACATGAATGACGGTTGGCCGGCGTTCGATCAATTTCCCGAAGTCATCAGCATCGTTATCATCATTAACATCTTCAATAGACACTCGTTGTGGTTGAGGAAGTTCCTTCATTGTTGCTTTCGCTAAACTAACGTCATGTTGTTGATGGCTTTTGTCCTGTTTACCAGGAATGCTGTCATCGCTTGAGCACAGTTTAATCTCTTCAAACTGCCCTTCTTGTTCCATTTCCTCAAAGGAAACATGTCGTGAAGTAATAGGCTCGACCACTTCCTCCTCGGGAAATTCTTTAGTCATCTCGAAAGAGCTTTCCAATTCATCCTCCACTACAGGAGCCGATAGTAATTGTTTTTCATCGTTCGTATCTTCATTTCCTTTACTACATGTTTCCTCTTTTACTGGCAATACTTCAACAATAGATTTTTCCTTTGCATTACTTGATTTGTCAATACATGGAGTTTCAACTGTAGATTTTTCCTTTGCTTTACTTGATTTAATATTTAGTTCTTCATGGAATGTAATATTGTCATCAAATGACACCTTCCTTAGAGAAAATGATTTAGGTGGTAATGGAGGTGGTGGTGCTTGCCTATATTCGCCGAGAGAAGCTTGTTTAACAAATTTTTGTGGCAACGTAATCTTTGTCGCTCTTGGTAAATTAGCATAAACCGGTTCATCATATTTATTTGCTGGCAATTTCGTGGAGAAACTGCTGAAATGCGAAGAACCCGCGACGGAACCATCGTCTTTTACTATATCACGTAGTGGAAAGCGAGGTTGTGATTTGGATGTTTTCCAGTCTGATAATTCCGAACTTGGAGGAGAATTTGTTCTTCTTGCCCCCGATAAAGCAGTAAAAACTGGTGGAACTGGAGGTGGTATTGAGGGTTTATGTACATGGATTGAGGGTTGTGATAAATAACTTGTAATGGGTGAGTTTATAGATGTTATTTGTTCAAATCTGGTGATAGGTGGAGGTACGTCGCTTAGTACTTCGTCGTACATAACAGGAGCAGAAAGTGGTCTTGTTGTAATACTCTCGTTGTAAAATATGGGAACTGGTGGAGGCGGAGACAGTGGCTTCTTGATTAGTCTTTCTGACGAAGAAGTAGGAAGAGGTGGTGGACTTTTCGTGGGTATGGGAGGTGGTGGTTTAATCGGGCGCTGAATTTGTTTGTCTGGTAGCTTTGATATAGTTGGTGGTACCACATCTGCCGGAGGAGGCTGTACAATCGTATCAATGGTTTTCCTTTGAATTGAAATTCCTTCCTTGCCATCATGGCGCGACATGGGCATTTGCGAATTATCCTCACATTTACTGGATGGACGTAAGGGTTCCATTACATTATCTGACTTTGGCACTACTTCAATTTTGTCGGGTATTATTTGATTGATGACAAACTTATATACAGGCTGTGAGGTTCTTGTAACTTTATCGGTTTGTTGGGGCAAATTTGTATGCGTTTTTTGATCGCCTCTGAGCTCAGGCATGCCCTGTATGATGGAACAAAGGGTTGAAAATGTATCTCGTTGATTTCTTGCTTCCTACAACCGTCACCTCGCTGTATAAGCGCGTATGAAGAACACAAACGCTTGATGAAGAAACTAAACACATATTGTGGACACAATTTGCAGAAGGCGCATGTATGTGCGTTGCTTGATGAAGACCCACATGTAATGCGAACAATGCGGAAGTATTTTGGATTTACATGTCTGTGCGTTTTTTGCTGTTTCAATTAAGCAATTATTATTTTTACCAAAAATATATTTACCATCATAATATACCATAAATACGTATATCACATAAATGTTTTTCATTTGATTCCCAAATAACACGTTGTTAGACAGGAGATGATAAACAATGTTCACATTTACACAAGAGATAGTGATAGTGGGGGGTAGAACAACATTTAGTTGATAACGTTTACTCCATTTGTTTCTCTCTTCCCTATGATAATCAAAATTCGATTGGTATTATTGAACTCACTCCAATTTTCATGTTTGATTTTCCCTTCATCATATACATACCATACTTCGGAGATAATAAATATTAATGAATAACAAAGCACCATTGGATATATATACATATATATCATATTATACGACGGTCATAGTTATAGAATATAATATTCCTTAAATATTCTTAAAACTTGAACAATTAAGCGTCTCGTTTAAATATCGCCTGCCTCTTCCCCTTACTTAAAAGTCAGTGGCACTCTTGTAATAAATATATTTGCTTTTAAAATATAACAGAAATAATTTGCTCCTTCTTTGCATGTGTTTCACTAGGATGTTCATTCTTATAAAGGCTTCTATACATTTACCTAATAGGGAGTTTGAATAAATTTGATTTTGCAGTATACACAACATTCACACATCATTATCGCCTCATTCCAATGGCAGTACACGTGATAAATATTGACGAACAAAAACGTTGATGTTTGGCTTTGTTTTGAATTTAGTTTAGTTACTAATGTTTAGCTCGTTCAACCAATCGGAACACGTTCGTGATTAACCCTGGCGTTATTTATATCGCTACATATAGTACTCGTAAAAGAGTGAAAATACTTTTCAAATATTTGTTTGAATATCAAATTGTATCATCATGTGTGGGTATTGAGTTGAGATTATTAAGAACACACTTTATACGGTAAGTCAAAAATGCTTTAGAGAGTCTTTGGTTTTCTTTCTATTCTGAATTGTTTCTTTGATTTCTTTTATTGGCAAATTGGTTGCAACTTATGGCTGCGTCGTCTTCTGAAATAACACAATACGTCGATCAATATAAGTACAAGAACAGATGGGAATGTAATCATGCGATATTCGTATATTGGTAATATTGACGCATGCGTTTACGACATTAAATGGTAATTCAATTATCTTTTTGGTAAAAATAATAAATTGCTAGAGAACAACATCGATCAACGTGGTTTATGCTATCGAGCATTGAGGATGTTGATGGCAACGTGAGGAGTGTTGTAAGAAGAGATGATGATTCTTGATTTTTAAGGGATGAAAACCAGCAGCAACACAACAATAGTAACAATGGCACAACAATAACACTAACACGAAACGTAACACGAAAGCGTGGTCTAACTGCTTGCAAAAAACAAACTGGTGAAAAACTAAACAAATAAATAGTACAAAAGTATTGCGACCCAATAAAAGCGTTTTGGTTTACAGTTTACAACCAAGCAACTCCACAATTATATCCTGATAAAATATGAAAACAACTTGCTTTAATTGGCACAAATATTATGATAATTGTGTTGTTTTCATATTTCAACAACCATTAAGAGCAAATAAAAAGTTACTTACAGTTGTCGCTTGCGGCGCAAGGGTGTGCTTGCTCATGACAATGGTAGTTGTCTTGAGTTCGCTATTTGGTCCACCGGGAGATTTGGGAGGCACTGGCACCTCGGAGTTTTGTGCGAGTGTCTCCACTGCTCGCACTACGTCTAAAACTTTATCCGCAGGCGACGTAGGTTTCGCTTCCACTAAACTAAATTCTTCTTCCTCTTCATTCGCGACAAGCTTAAGGCGCTTCTCGGCGTCTTCTCGCTCAAATTGTACAATCTCGTTCTTCATGCGAGCCTCTTCTCTTGTCGTATTTTCATCATCTATCATATCCAAAGAGCTCACACTCTGCGATCGGCTGCTTACAGAGCCACCCCGCGTGATACGACCCTCGGCTACTGCTTTATCAACATCAGCCTTTTCATAGCCTTTACATACGATTATATGAATCGTATCACCGCACATTCTTAACGTGTTAACTGCTTCTTGATGCGTTGCGCCAAGCAATGACTTTCCATTAACTTCCAGTAGCCGCATACCGGTCTTTAATCGCCCATCACGCCTTGCCGCCCCAACGGAGTTTACTTTCGAGATAAAGACACCTTCGTCAGAACGGTCTAGCGGATTGCCTCGTTGTCCCTGTAGTCCTCCCTTGATATGCATTCCGAGTTTTTCGTTTTCGTTCTTGACTATTGTCATTTCCTAGTTAAAATTAACAAAACAACAAAATCAATTCCTGATCGACGCCGCTGTGCAAATCGTAGAAGTTAGTTTAAAGATTTACTTACAAATGTGCTAACAAATTCAATCTCAAGAAGCTTGCAATGTGAAAAGCAGAAATGAGATGTGCACATTTAAATAACTCCGGTTGACAAAGTGTCGCATATTACTTTACAGAAAACAGAACTCACCTGATATCCTTCAGGAAGTGGATCATGACGTATTGTTAACGTAATTTGTTCGCCAGGACGCAGGAGCTCCATAACCGCCTCCTGATGCGTTGCTTGCGTCACATCCGTGCCGTTAACTTTGAGAATCCGATCGCCAACTCGAAGTTTGCCACAACTTGCTGCCGTACCACCAGGTACCATCTAAATCCAACCGATCAGAAGTAAATACCAAACTTTCCTAAACGATAACAAATCTTACATGCGAAATAAATATGCCGGGCTCTTTAACGCCGAATGGAATGCTGGAATGGTCCGTTCCGCCAATGATGCTGAATCCAAGTGAGCCTCCTGCTTTACTCAGGATGACATCCTAACGTAAACGAACAAAAATAAATGTATTGTTATTATGATACTTTACCTTTGTATATCGAAAAAAACTGCATAAATTTTATAATATTTACTACTGCGCAAGTGCTTCAATTAATACGTGTCCGCACGTGTCTTGCAATCGCATTGAAGGCATGGCATCAATCGCTAAGAGTGTTAAGAGTATAGTACCTTCATTTCAATGAAACATCGTATTGTTTCAAATAAAGAGTGTAGAAGCGGAGTGAGATATCAAGGAAGAATACAAAGGAAAATTATGTCATTTTTCAGAGTGTCCAGGATTGTCCTTTACCTGTGTTTTGTGTAGTTAAAATTCGCTGCTTACTTATGGATGAGGCCCCAATTAAAATAATTGCAAATCATATCAAAACTCTACTCATTCTTCGAATACTATAAAAATATTAAAATGAAAATGAAACTTATAATAAAGTAAAGAAGCACCTTATGAGCTCGAAATATATAATATAGGCATCGAGAAAGCTGAATAATGAAAATAGAAAATTTTGAATATAATGAATATCCCTCTCGTGTATTATCATTTGGAGGACTCGCTGATATCGATTTAGTACGTTCAAACATGCTTGATAAAATGTTTGATTATGATAACAACAATGCGTAAAACGTGAATGGATTTGATGATTCATTATGAAACGATGAGCTAGTAGATTAAGAGAAAAGTATGAACATGCATACAACGTGTTTCTTGCCAGTGTGCATCCGATCACCAAGGAATCTACCTACGTGCATGCCATGATCGTACGCTTGCTATTTGCCACCTTGAACAGAATGTAAAAAAGAGAGAAAAAGAAGAGCAAGACCATTGCAGGTGTATTGCCGTTACTAAGTTTAATCTATAGCGTTTAGGGCGTCATCCGTGGCACCATACCTCAATGATCAAGGGCGTGACGAGCTTATTATCGGTGATGCGCGTCACCACCGTCTCCGTAAATGTACTCTTCGTGATGGTCTCGGTGACGCGTCCGGGACCAGTTGGTGCCGGTGGCAGTTCGATCGGAGTCTCCGGCTTCTTAATCGTAACAGTAACATTGTGTGTGTGTTCGGAGGCGGCCGCGGCGGGATGCTGGATGGTTTCGGCGGAAGGTTTAAGGAAATGGGCTGGAATCATAGCTTGGAACTCCTCGTTCGTGATGGGCTTCGGTAGTACCTGAGCATCGTCTCCATCCAAGGAGGGTGTCGGCGTCACCACCTTGTGATTGTTTGGCTGGGGACTTGTCGGCGTGTTACTATTCAGCGTGGGAGCCGCATTCTCTTTCAGGCTATCGTTGCTCGCCTGTGCACTGAGCGTTTTTCGCGGGGCCGGTTGCGGTGGTGGAGCTTTCGAATCGACACCGTTCGTCTTTGTGTGCTCGACAAAGTTGCCGGGTGTCTGCTGCGACGTTAGAGTTTTCATGGAGTTGGGGGATGGTGATTTACTTGCTGGATCAATCTACACAAAAAATATTGTTAAAAATACGATTAAGTATTGTTGCTATTCTCGAAATCTTACCTTTTTATCCAACTCCAAGGATCGTCGGTAGCTGGAATAACCTGGACGGTTTGCCATATAGCTATTGGCCGAGTACAATCCGGTGTACGGTTTGGGGAGGCCAAATAATCGCGGCGATTGCTGCAAGCCCGGAGAGGGTGAAGGACTTTCTTTACCGATAGGCACTTCGCGTTCTACTACTAAGCGTACGAATCGCTCTAACGCTGTTAGCATACCCACGGCAAGCTCATGCGTTGCCCCGAGCATGTCCACCCCGTTGATGGATACTACTTTATCACCCACCGCGAGTTTGCCATCTTTTTGCGCGACACCCCCGTCTGTTATGCGTGATATATAAATGGCGTCTGAATCACCCTTAAACGCAGGCGAGCCTTTGCCGCCTGCAATACTGAAACCCAAACCGCGTGAGTCCCGAATGAGTGTTGTGTGAATTGGTACTTTGCGTAGAGGGACTTCATTCTCATCAGGTGCAAGTGGCGGTAATGGGGACGGAATCTTGTATTCTTTCTCTTTCACTTCACTCTGATCATGCACGATTCGCGTAACCTCCCTCGATATTTCAAACACTAAAAGTGGACCCGAACCTTTCAGCACTTCGACCGCATCGTAATGACTCACATGGACTAACGATTTGCCATTGACCGACAAAACTTTATCGCCGACGCGCAAGCCCGCCAAATCGGCGGGACCAGTTTCCGTTACCCTCGAGATGAAAATGCCCTCATCTTCACCTTTAAATGGTGTTGATCCGCGACCGCCAGCTATAGACAAACCAAGTCCGGCCTTTGACCTTTCTATGTGGATTTCATACTTCTCCTCGCGGAGCTCCACCATCGGCCCCCCAATTGATGCGTTCGTCGTTGCATCTGACTCACCAGCTGAAATGTCAACACAAGAAAATTAAAAGATGTACACAATAAAGTCCAAAATCGGATTGACCATGAACGAGTCACATGCGTTTCATAACAATACTGTTTGTGATGTCACGGTGTTTTTTTAGTATTGCGATCAATTTAAATATGTACGTATTTTACGTAAAATTTATTGTATCTATCAGCTGTAAATACCTGAATAGTTCAAATACTTGACTGCACGGTCTCGATGCTCAGGTACATTACGCGTAGGTGTACGATTCGTGATGCGAATTATCGAAGCTTTCGAACGAGGTAAAGTTCCTGCTTTAATATGCACTGTATTGCCATTGCTTTTGATGCGTATTTTCGGCAGAGTACTCATTATACAGTATGGTAAATGTTAGGTGATAAGGAATGAAATGAATGGAGTACATAAACACGTTGCTGAAACAACACTGGCGCGCTAGCGCATTATTGGGATTCGTGTACCAGGTGCGCGATAAGATTACCAACAAAACAACGACCACCGCGTCAGCCGATCATTCTCTCTCGTTGATTAAACACCGCGGCGCGGCGTATTAGACAGGAGATAATTGTCGTGCGGCTCGCGTTCGCCAACTGCGCGAGTCTTACCTTGACTGCTGGTGCTGCGGATCGATTCTGGAGGAGTGGAAACGCTTGTCCGATCGCTGCCGTCCTCCTCCTTGCGCTTAATCGCCTAAACAAACACACGCACATTATATGCACATCGTCATACGAAAATAACACGACTAATTGGTGATAGTCGCACAGTGCAACGTAATGTATTTCAAATAAAAGACAATGCCAAACAAATGCTTTTCGCTAGAACGAAACGACAGAAGCACGCTTCGAAAAACAAAACGTGTCGATGCAACAATTGTACATACATAGTCCAACTAAACAAAACCGCGACATTTGTGATGAATAGTAATGAGCTGCTAATAACATATTTAAACTTGCTACTACCCAACAAATGCGCATGTCGTGAATCGAGTGTGAAGTTTCTAGCATGCAATCAAAGAAATTTAACATTTGCAGCAGTTAAAACTATAAAATTCTATGAATAATTTTCGCGTCGCTCGTGCACGGCTCGAATAGAAAACAAGAGTGAAAGTAATTCTTGTGCTCCTTCTTTCCTTGAAAGCGCACCAGGATGAAATTCCATCCAGGAATAGTGTTTGCTTTGAATAGAAATGCGATATGAATGTGCATACAACATTAAATTGCAAATGGCTTTGGAGAAAGTAAACTAAACACTCGGATGCGGCAAAGTTGTTTCTTTTTTTGGTGCCAAGGGCTGCGAGCTTAGATTCGCTTATTGGATTTGTTCGGTCAGTGTAACAATTAAAGAGACAGATACGTGACTGTGACCTAAACACACACGTAACACGATGCTAATTTTAGTGATGAGGTCACTTCTCCACACAACATGCAACGTCACTTGAGGTCAAGAGAATTGTGCGTTGTCTCTGTGCGCGAGCGTGCAGTATGCTTTCGAGCGATCTCAATCTCGGCGCATCAATGACCAGGCCAGATACGCTTGAAGTGTATTAAATTCTGCACGATTCGTACATAAATATCGCGCGGACGCGGCGTTGAAGTGTGGAGAGACTCTCTTCTCTACGTCTTCTGGTTTGCGTGGTGACTTTTTCTCCGTTCTAATGCCACTCACGTCTGCGCTGTGAGAATGGCTCGCTCGTGACTTGCTCTGAAACGAAACGGCGTGCTTTTCGCTGGGAGAAAAATGTAAATAATAAAAGCTCAATATCGGTCGAGAGAGCGCTTTTCTTCCTGATATACTGGATGCTCTAGCACCGTGTCTCGACAAGTGAACAAACTCAAAAAATGCAACCAAACAACAGTACAAACAACAAGCACAACTCCAAACACGCTGCTCGCTCAACAAAATGATTGATGATTAATTAGATAGTATACTTTAAGAAGCTTTGACAACAAAACACGGCCAAACAAAACTGGTGCAGAGAGATAAAGACCTGTGCGATAATTGAGGCCATCTTGTCTTTGTCGATGGCGGCAGCGTTGATGCGCTTGTTCTTGAGGTGGTGCGGCGTGTCGCGCCGATGCAGACGCATAGGCCGTGCATGATCTTCCTCACCGCCACCGTCGGGGGCGTCGTTGTCTTCGCCGCCGATGAACCCGACGACACGCTGAGATTCGCAACGTTCTTGTTTCGTTGTCTCCTACACAATGTGCAGATACATCCAAATATGCACGACAAACAATTCATTCAAACGCAACATTCACGCTCCATCATCACACACAACTGGCATTTCCGCCGTCTATTGATTTGCATTCATGCGAAATAACTGCACATCAAGATTTTTCACCCTGAACGCTGTAACCTGCTTACATATTAAACAAGTCGAAACGACTTCCTCATTATTGATCTGGATTGTGCGTTTATGCAATCCGATGCATGATCATAGTATATAATTAAATGGTGTGAAACTCAAGGTTTATTCCGGCGCAAAAGCTGAGGCATTGCTTTTGAAAATCGTGTTCTTTGCTGCAGTTGTTGATCTTTTGTTGGCATTTTGTGTTATAGATATATTGAAATTGAGCACTCACATCGTCCGTATCGTCTTCGGCGCTCGGATCGCTTGCGTCTTCTTTACCGTTACCTATGGGGACGGGCGACTCCCGCACTGGAGCATACTCCTCGGGGGCCGGCTGCACCGGATTGACGGCCTCAAAGATCGGCAGCGCCTCGGTGGTGGTCTGCAGCTCAGCGGAATCCTCCAACGAGCTCTGGCCTTTCGCGAACAACTTGTGCGCCTTCGCCTTCAGCTCGCGCGGGTGCGGCGTATTCTGGCGCACGAACGGCGTCTGAAAGCACACACACAGCAGGTTGGTCTCGTTTGCCTTTTACTTCGACTTTTTGTTTTAAATGCATCCACTATGCAATCGTGCGTGCCAATCGACGAATTACAATAATAATTGCAAACTCATCGTGAGCGGGAAGAATGTTTGATGATCACCCAATTAACTATACCAAGAGCTGTTTTATTGTTATTTGTTCTACGACTATAAAACCCAATTGTTGTCCATGTTTACCTATTAGTCTCCATGCTTTCTTCTTCTCCTCAAAATCTTAAAATCACCAAATTAAATAAAATACCCCCAAGTGTTATTTCCAATTCAATATAATTCATAATAGCCACCAATATGTCAGAATTTTCTATCGTGAATGTCATGATGATAAGATGAAGCGGAAGAAGAGCCAACACAATGTATCATTATGCATTCTAATCATAGCGCTCCATTGAAGAGTTTACGGCCAGGAAGAGCAGAACAATTGCGTTGCCCAACACGATCAATTATGTAATGCGTTAATACAGCATTTGTTGCCTTGTACGCACGCATTGTATGATCATATTTGATAAGTGTCATATTGCAAGCGATATTGTCTGAGGCAGAGTCTTGAAAATGCAACGCTAATGCACGAACAAATAGTTAATGGATACTTGAACGACAACTAAATATTGCTTGAAAGGACAAGTGTTATGAGTTACGACATATAATAAATCATGTAAAAATAGGAGATTCACAACGTTTTTCTAATGTTTCACCAAATTAGCATGCACTCAACATTTATTTTCGTTTTATAAAGTGTAAACTATCTATACAAATCTTTATGAAAATAAATCATCATTGTTTGTAAATATAATTAAACTAAAATAATGATTAAAACATAGAATTCAAAAAAAAACATCTATAAAACCACAGCCCTCAATATTCGTGTTAGTTGCTCTTCACATTTTCTCACATCTCTCATCTCTACGATTGAAAAACCATGTAGCGAGTTACCAAGATGAGAAAATGTGAATAAAATTCGTTTGTGAAATGTACCTTCACTTCGTTATTTACAACCTACTCGAGAAAATTGGTAATAATTGGTACGTAAGATCATGATATCAAATCGGTGTTAAGACATTGTAACTGTCAGACGGATAAAATGTCCTTTCCAGCAAGTCAATGAAACGCGCCCAAGACGCGTACCAACAAGTTGTACAAGCAGATAGAAATTCGGTGCTTACCTCGCGATTGTCCTGGTCGCGCGAATCGACAAACTTAACCGAATGCGTTCGGCTGGCTTCACGTTCCTCCCAGTCGTCGTCCGTCTCCTCGGGTTCATCTATACGGAGAGTACCACCATTAGATAAGCCAGGTGTCACATCACAGCGATACAAGCGGCCATCGGAAGCTAGAGGTGCCATTGGAGATGGTGTTGCAAGAATGCGCACGTGCACAAAAGAACAAGAACGAACGTGCAGTAAATAGAACAAAAACAAACACGTATTGAACAAACAAGAGAACTCAACCACTTTTAAAACGTTTTAACCGAAATACTTTGTAGGAAATAAGCAGTCACTAAACTAAAAGAACAATATCACTTTAAGCATGTGAAGCCTTAAACCTAACTTATGCATGGGTATCGAACATTCGAGTGCAAAATGCAATGGTGAAAAGAAGCTTACCTATTGTGGTTTGGTACTCTTGCTGGGGCAGCAAGAAACACGTCAAAACCGTGTTCCCAGTTTTGGGATCCGTGTCAGTCTGAAATGTAAGCAGCGATTGCGCTTGATTCTCACTCAGCCAAACAGCTTTAAGTGCGAGCTGTAGAAGTGTCACGGGCAAATGCGGGAGGCGGTTGCCCGACACATCCAAGACGTGTAAGTGTTTGCAGTTTCCTATTGTATCTGGCAGCATGGTTAGTTTGTTGTCTCTCAAACTAAGTACTCCTAGCTCAACCAAATTGCCAATTTCGTCCGGTATCGTCGTCAACGAGTTGCGATCGATATTCAAGTTCGTTAGCCGCACCAAGCGACCTATTTGATTGGGTATTTCGTTGAGGAAGTTTTCGGTGAGTATCAGCTCCTGCAAGCTGATGCACTTGCCAATGTTGGCGTTCAGTAACGATAACCTATTTTGGTCCACTTTTAAAATAGTCAGCTTATCTAGCATTCCGATGCCGTCCGGAAGCATTTCAAGTACATTCTGTGATAAATGCAAGTCTGTCAGACTCTCCAAGCCGGCGATTTCTTCAGGTAATGACTCTAGTCGGTTCTCCGAGAGGTCCAGGCAAGCCAGATTTTTCAGCTGCCCAATTTCTGTGGGCAGTCTCTGCAGGCTATTATGGTCCAGCCAGAGTTCCTGAAGCGCAGGGAGTTTGCCAATATGTGGCGGCTAAAACCAAGAAAAGAGTCAATTGCCGGCTTTCCTTCCGGTAATGGGGGGCAACATACCAATTCTTCTATTTCGTTGTCCCCTAAATCTAATCGTTCAAGGCGTGTGAGCATCGACAACGATGCAGGCAACTCTTTGAGCAGATTTTCACGGAGTTCTAAAGATGTCAACCCAGTCAAGTTGCCAAAGTCTGATGGCAATGAGGTGAGCGACATGTCATTGAGACCGAGCACGGAAAGGGATTGCAGCTCACTGAAAGTGACTGGAAGCCGCGCTATCGGATTGGAACTAAAGTCTGCCACTTGAAGGAGCTTGAGGCTTCCAATCGTTTCCGGTATGTCAGGAATATCTGCAACAATCCATTGAGTTTCAGTTAATGTGCGAATTTGTGGCCACGTGAATCTTTCAAATGCGTTATAAGCATTTGCAAGGTTCGTGTGGTTTATGACTTAATGTATTTCCATTCGATGAGGATATTTTTAGATCATTTTATATCCGCGCTTGTCTAGGTACGCATGCAGTGCCCATGCGAGACGGAATTAAAAACGGATTTCTGTTTATTTGAAGTTTGTAATCTAAGCAAATCCAAGGCGTTTAAGCATGCAAATTACACGAGACGCTGCCGATCGTCTGTTCAAACATTTCATTTGTATACGCGCGTTCAGCCCGTGTAAATATAAATCTTATTTAGTTGGATAAAAATGTTGGGCTTTATATAATTAAGAAAATAAACAAGTGTTACAACATCAGTGATAACACAGTTTGTTTATGTGTTATCTTGTGTAAAATGGCGATAAAAGAACTTATAACTAATTTTTATATCTCTAAATCTTGGATACGAGCGCCTGAAAAAATATTTCTAAAATCATTCTCAAGTCTTTTCGTTATTTTATTAGATAGGTAAACGTTTATGTAAGCTTGAATCCCAATGGTATTTTAAAACTCCTTAATGACCTTGGTGACCTTGTTGACCAGATGCGCGCAATGTCAAGGAACCTCGAAGGCCCCACAGCATGTCTTGCATGCATTACTTACTGCCAATATCAAAGAAGAAAACACCCCACAAAACGGCAAATAAGGCGACCTAACGTGTTCCGTTTGCATTTATTTATGCATGCAGGCATGCATATTAAACCTTTGGAGGTGTGCATTAAATTTGTAATTCAGGTAGTGTCAGTATCCTCTATCAGATGATTACAGATATCAGGTTATAATTCAAACAAAGATTTTTCATGATAAGGTGAGTAGAAAGTACATTTTATAAAGCATTTCGGTTGTACTACACCGATTTCATTTTTGGTGACACGCATCTTTATATTTTATTATTCAAATATGAAAAGTCCCTAAATGTAAATCTATGGTCTCGTAATTTTGGTTTTTGTATTTCAAATGGCATTAAATAAATAGTTAACTTACAAAAATTATAAACAATTCGATTTATTAGTAATTTTTGTGGTGTGTGACACGCGAAGAAAATTATATTTTCATTTTTGAAAAATTACACCAATCGTTCTGAAATAATTTCTTAAAGTACAAGTTTTCTATTTTACACCTTCTTCGTAACTTTAGATATTGCATTGTTTTATTACTATACTATAGAAGCACAGCAGGTAGAATCAGTAAACTTTTTAAACTTAAAGTAAGTAAATTTAATGAAACAATTCATGTGCTTTAATGTACACTTGAATGAAGCGTACACACTTTCGTAAAATCATAAATGCACTCTGTAATATTTCGTTTCAAGCACTTAATATTATATGATGGTGTGTAGTGTAGTGTTGTTATCATTGTCCTACTTTCAATTCAATCCAACGCACTGCAATCGCGCATTCGTAGTGTAACTTTATGTAACTATCGTAGGTATTTATTTATAAGGCACGAATGCAAGTTGAAACTAATATTCCATGATGACAAACGTGTTGCATTCAACGACGAATTCGCACGAGTAGCGAATGTGTCACTCATTGAAGTACGTGCACGGAATGTTAAAGTTTGCGTAATTTCTGAGCAGTGAACTCAATATCATTCGCATTTATCATTTCAATTTTCATAAACAGCAATTCCACTCTTTGATGTCGACGGTCAAACAATGCGAAATATATGTGGAAAAACAGGTGCACATACAAATTGATTTTCCGAATACAATTACGGTTGATAACGTGATCAAAACTACTTTAATTGGATGATGAACCTGGGTGATAACATTCGAAGCGCACGTAATTTATTTCACCGATAAAAACGTGGACGGCGTTCCATCTGGCTCGTAATGCGATTTACGACACGTCGAGAAAAACGCTTTGCGACTTGGAAACTATGAAGATTGCTGCTGCTGCTGCTCTCCTAGCTTTATTACTCGTAGGCATTCAAACAGGAGCAGGAACTACTCTGATGTCAGCCTATGCATAAAGCATGCGTGAATCTCGTTTAATCGACAGTAAACACATAGCCTGATGGTTTGTGTAGCAGCAATAACTGTCAATTAATTTCGACAGGCAAAACTATTTCCAAATTTTATTTTTATATAAACGCCTTCTGTAACTCCTAAAATATAAGTCTGTCCTTAAAAGTTAAACACCTATGTAAAATACATTAAATCCTGTGTAGAATGATACAAGTTTTATGGATAGTCTGGCAATAAGCTTTAAAGTTCATTAAACTTTTCCATTTGGTTTACCAAGGTAATTTAAAAACATAATTAATGTTTTTTTAATATAAAAAATATAGTGATTTTAATGTAATAAATAAACTCGAAAATTTCGTATCAATGTTTACATTATTTTATTAATGGTCTCAATTTAATATGGATTTTAAATAAAAGATTATAGTAATAATAAAGGCACCAAATCGGAATTTTCGTAAATTAACATGGATGTTTCTTTATTGGAAGCAATTTTCATTCGATGACTCTATTGTTATGTAGTGATTTAATATAATAAATTAGCATATTTCCCGCACTATAAGACGAGATTTTTTACCTAGAAAATGGACTTCCATTTAGCGTGTGTCTTATGATGTGATGATGCGTCTTATACAAAATTTAAAGTTTAAGACATCGTCTACTAAATAAACCGTGTTTAAATGCATCTTATAAGTAGTCGAAATACTCAAGATATCTCTAATTAACCTATATTCGTTGTCTGATGCTCAATATTGCTAGTTTTAGATATGTTATGTTAACAACAAACGAATAATTATAATTTTTTTAATTATTTTTAATCAATTTTTCCAAAAAACGTCTTAAAACTTGAGATGCGGCTTCCGATCCGAGAAATACGTTAAACTAAGGATTTATTATGATGTAAATATAATATTACCAACAACAATAAATGGAGTAAATGCGAATTGTCATTTATAACATGCCATGTGAAACTCTCATAACAATTTCGCAAAGTTGAACAAACTCTCATTCATAAAGCAACGCTTAAAGTAAAATAGTGTGTAAACAACAGAATAATTGTTAATATTTTATATATTTTAGAATTTAACCTTACAAGTATCAAAAAATAAAATTCGCAAAAATTGGAAAATTAAGAAGAGTTGATACACACAAATCTTTCATTTGTCTTTAATCCCATATATAGAGATACTTTATATCTTTTACAGCCATAAATCGCCAATTGCTCCTATATATTTTCACAACTTGTAAGTGACTCCAACTTCTGCAAGCACAAAATCGACCAATAATGTTTGAAGCCGTATATTGTGCAACTAAATAAGAATGTACGTTTCTTGGTAGCATATGATGTACATTTAATAATTTTTACCGCATTCACATGTATATGTATTTTGCGGTCAAACAAATAGTAAAATAAGCAATAAATTAAATAAAATAATGAAATGCATCGCATTGTACTGGTGCTATATCTCAATTATAAGAGGTAAGAGCATAATAACAATTTTTCAATACATGATACTTAAACAGAAATATGCATTGATGGTTAACTATAAATAGTATTATACAAAAACAATGAAATACAATTTCTCTTTATAATTGCAGTACCTTAGTGATAACCTCAAAATATGAGTTATCGAATCGAACAGCTAACAAATTTCCAAATTTTAAATCTCGTTTGTAGTTAATATAACTCTTACCAAAATATTTCGACTACTTATTAGATCCATTTGGAGACGATTTTTTGGGTACACATTGTCTAAAGTTTAATTTCTGGATAAAACGCATCAGCAAACAGAAAACGCGCGGTAAATTTAAGCCCAATTCTCTTCAGTAATTGGACAAAACCTTGCCATAATTTAGTACACCTTGTGAAACAAAACTACCGCAATAAATTCGCAGGGTTGAACAAAGTTTTCGAAAATAAAGTAACATTCAAACTAAAATTTGTGTGTAAACTGCAACGTAGATTTTGATGATTTATAGCTACACTTTTGCGAAATTACATAAATGTAAATTTACACCGACAAGCATTTTATAACATAAAATAATACTCGTTAAAATCGATAAATTAATATCGATAAAAGCTTTACGTTCATGTTATAAAATTTAAAGGGCTAAAAGAAATTATGCGAGTTTTATAAGAAAAAGGGTTGATTCGATGCTATGCTTGTAATTGACGAACGGAAACACTTAACCAACACCACTTCCAATTCGTATAAAAAGCGTTAAACGGAAGAAGAAAAAAAAGTAAACGAATAATGAACGAACATTCAGCAGCGTGTAATCGGATTATTATTGATAATTAAATTACCCGCGCCCTTTAGCTTCGCGGCTGGCGCTCTTTGTGTGTCAGTTTGGCGTTCAATCCATTTATGCCCAGACTTGTCAACGCAATGAATTGCTTTATTTTACTACATCCGATTCGTACTCCCATCATGCACACCGCACATTATATTCCCATGCTACTTATTTAGCATGGAGCGCGAGCACTTGAACCAATATATGCGTTGCGTTTGCTTTTTGTTTTCTCATTGTGTTCTCGATTCTTCTCGCATATCTCTTGCGTTATTCCCTCGTGCACCATTATTGACTAATACCATGCTCTTTGAATACGTACGCATTCCATTACAGTTCATTACATTCACTGTGCATTAAACAACAATGTGTAATGGCATTTGATATTGAACCATAACTTACTACTTCTTCGTACATTGTCTTGTTTAGTATTCTTTTTGCTCTTGATGTAAGTTGATGCGTTGTTATTCTAATGACGGTTTTGTTGCTTCAAGTTTCGAACGCGCATCGAGTGTATAGTTTAGCAATAAACTGTCAGCAATTATTCATGGGTTAATTATCGATAATTTATCATAGTCGTCAATTCAGAGATAGCAACTCAATCGTGATTGATTTGTGAGTCATAATCAAACAATTTTGTTTATGTTATTCGGTTGAACTTACTAATGTTTATCCGCATAAAACTTCGGTGCCTCAACTTTATAATCAAAAAGTTATAAACTATCTCTGAATTTTGAATATCCAGTGAGATGTTTATTCGCAATAGCAATTTAAGTTTACGACAACTTTTTGATTGAAAAGTGCCTTTGAATTTGGTGAATTTATTCAAAGACTTTGACAAGTTATGAAATTGCTTCGAGCGTAAATGAAATTAATTAGCTTTTGATTAGTATTAGCATTATAATTAATGGGAGACATCCCTTATAAATATATTCGCGTAGCATTATCATGGGCGCTGCTAATCACCAGATAGTATAAAACAAAGTCGCTTTCTCTGTCCCTATATCCCTATGTATGCTTAAAACTTTAAAACTACGCAATAGATTTTGATGCAGTTTTTTTAATAGATAGAGTGATTGAAGAGGAAGGTTTATATGTATGATAACATCACATTAGAAATCTCAAAAATAACATTATTTCTCCAGTATTCAATGGATGTTATCATACATATAAACCTTCCTCTTCAATCACTCTATCTATTGAAAAAACTGCATCAAAATCTATTGCGTAGTTTTAAAGTTTTAAGCATACATAGGGANGCGACTTTGTTTTATACTATGTAGTGATTAATACTATGTAGCAATAATCTCCTTGGTAAATTGAAGTTATATTGGTTTTAATAATTTAACGAGAAACTGTGCACTAGCTGCTACACCTCTACACTTTTTAAAAAAGCGTCACTATTCGAAATTGAAGTGCTATTACTGGTCTATACTTTGTATTGTTTATCCTTTAATATGATAATGGTTTGTACGTTTGTTTTTCTGAACAGACAAGGGCGGATGGCAATACTGGTTCGCAAATTCTACCGATTCCTACACCGACACATTATTCAAAACAATCGAATACTTGCCCAACGTACAAGCCGGATTAAGGAACGTGACCAAAGCGTTCTTCTGGTCGTATGCCTTTCTGGGATCGCGCGACGAATTGGATTTTATCGTACGGACGAACTTTACGACGCAGTAAATGCAAACACAATGTGCGCGCCCGATTGCAGCCGTAAATGTTTATCCTTTTTTCCCTTTTCGCAGGAGTCGTCGCAACGTTCTGCACATCAGCAATAATTGCTTCGCACCGTACGGCGTCGCATTCCTCTTCCCGATAAACTCGGTCTATAAGAATACGATTAACCGCGGCATCCTCAACGCCGTCCAAAGCGGATTCGTCGTGAAGCTGAAGAACGACATGGAATTTCAGATAATGCGCAGCGCTACGGGCCGTTTGCTGCAAGTGAGTGCACGAAATGAATTCGAATTCTATTGCCGCCTCCCTTTTTTCATCTGCCGCCCGCATGTTCTCGTATTATATATTGATGTTTGTCGCTAGGCAAATTCAGTCGGTTCGATGCGTTTGCGAATCGAGGATCGTGCTCTCTCCCTGGATGACACGCAAGGAATGTTCCTATTACTTGGCGCTGGCTTTCTGCTCGGTGCTGCATCGCTGATCTCGGAATGGCTTGGTGGATGCGTCAACTTCTGTAAGATGCGTATTCGCCGCATGAGCACAGCAAGCATCGAAAGCAACCCGCGCTCCTACGACAGCCCAACGCCACGCGATAAGGATAATTGCCTTCAATACAGCGTCCACACACGTGTTTGTAGCATTTCCGAAGAGACCGATATACCAAATCACATTCTAGAGAATGGTATTCGTTTTCACGACGACGGCAACGACATCGATGGCGACGAAATGAATGCAAGCGATCAGGAAAACAATACCGAAAAATCCAAAAATGTCGATGCTAAAAATGATGAGATCGATTACGATAATGTTATTGACAAGAATTTTAATCTTGACGAAATATTTGGTGAAATTAATGACACTGATCGCTCTGATTGCGATGGAAATGAGTCGCTTAATGATACTAGAAGCCAATAATTAAATGTAATGCAGAAACCCACTATTAAAACGATTCAAATAGCAAATCTCAAATTTAATAAAATTTAAATCAATTCACAATACAATGCAACTGAACTAAATTTGTAGATAATACATTCTATAAATCGTTTAATTTATGGTGTCTTTTCGAATATGTAACCAAACATAACTGCGGATGATAATTTATGACCGCATCCGTGACATGGATGTCGTGCCGAACGTGAATTACCTTGATGAAATCATTAGCTGGCTGTAAATTATAAAACTAATTAAATAGTGTAAATGGCCAAGTTAATGATTCGGTGCCAATCATCTAACTCACTATTGTGTCAATTGGCTAGCATGAAACCCACCGTGGTCTAACCACTTGATAATGTGAGATACTTTCTTGAAACAGAAAACACAAATAAATTTAGCAACCCTAAGCAAAGGCAAATGGCTGGCACATTCTAAATCCCGGAAGTGCAATATCGATTAATTAATATCCATTAATTTCACAACGCTATTAAACGGTATGTACTGCTATCACCCCATTAAAACGCAAAGGTAACAATTATCAAGTATCTGTCGATAAATTGCAATTGTGTGCAATTAGTAGTTCGGCATCCATAAACGAAATCAACGACGCTAATATTTAACCAATCCGTAAAACAATACAGATGTATTAATTGTATAAATTGTTCCAAGATTTGGCTCACAAAATATATGCAATCCCACATATTACATATAAATATATATTTAAAATATGTAATCGAAGAAATAATCGATTTAGAAAAACAAAAAATTATTAAGAGGATTACTAACTTTGAAGTTATCACACTTAATGAAATGTTAATTGAACA
The DNA here is from genome assembly GCA_030264675.1 of Anaulacaspis nigra. Classification (NCBI taxonomy): domain Eukaryota; kingdom Metazoa; phylum Arthropoda; class Insecta; order Coleoptera; family Staphylinidae; genus Anaulacaspis; species Anaulacaspis nigra. Next base: position 88,961 of record JARJDV010003118.1, read on the forward strand.
TGTTATTTTAATCGATCAGATAAATC
>JARJDV010003128.1:0-20758 GCA_030264675.1 Anaulacaspis nigra
GAGAAGATAAACTCAACGATTATTCTACTAAAGACATGATCCGAATCTGGTTTAGCAAATTGCTCCTCATGCCGCTATTGATAACAGGAGTTGGTATGGTCACCATGCATCTATCGGGCAATAAAACGATAATGTTTTATTCCATCTCAATAGTTAGTAACGTTATTCCGTCGCTAGATCAATATTTATCAACTATTATTGTTGACGCGTTTCGTATTGTAATAACATTAGCGGCTTGTTTTCTGATCAATAGGTACCCGATTCGTACATTGTTTATTACAAGTGGTATTGGTAGCGCGTTATCGCATTTTAGTTTTGCCGCATTCCATTACTATGCTCAGTCTGAAACTATTACAGAAGAATCAAGTAAAATTCTTTCTATTTTAGCACTTCTTGCACTTTTAAGTTATATAATGTTTTCATCAATAGGTTTAGCGCCTCTTGCTTGGGTAATTGCTGGAGAAATATTTCCAATGATTGTTAAAGGTATCGGTTCGGGACTCTGTTGTTTCATATATTTTTCAACGTTTTTCGTTGTTATAAAAATATCACCAGAATTATTTGACGCTGTTGGCATTTCTGGTGGTTTCCTCTTCTTTGGTGTTTGTACATTAATTGGCACGATAATAATGTATTTCATTTTACCGGAAACACGACACAAAACACTCAAAGAAATTGAAGACTTATTTAGGTAAACAGAGTAGTTGTGTAGTTAATTTATTGAATATTTTAAGATAATGTTGTACATATGTTTATGCAATTTTAGAATTGTTATTTTTCTTGCGAAATTGCCATTCCTAATCTAGTAATACGAAACAATTTACGCACTGCGTGAACTGAAAAAAATGTAAAACGATCAAATACGTCAAGTGAAATTATACATTTGAAACATAGAATATTTTATTGAAAACAATTTAAATAAATATTCCTCAATGACATTAATAACTTCAAAATGTCATATGTTAATATAGACTAATTAAGAAATTATTTAAAATTTTTATGGAAGTATAATTGAAGTGTATCATATAACGTTTTATAAATATGAAAACCATTTATATTGTCCTCATTAAGAAAAGTCGATCAATTCAATTTTAAACTAGTTCCTACTAACGTACAAATATGGAAAAAAGGAAAGATAACCAATATTATAGTGTCGCCGAATATGAACTTACAAAATCTGTTATAATATTTAGACAAGTAGTTAGTTCAACGTTTAAAATTTCTTTTTGCCAATTAATAATAATTATAGATTATGGGTGCACTTTTCGGCTTATTTCATTGCATATGCGGCGGATTACTCTCAGGTTTCTATGCGGTTTTTATGGAACAATACCCCAATAACCCTGTTGCTTATTCAATTTCGAAAGAAGAAGCTTCTTGGATCGGTAAGTAAACAAACATTCATATGTAATATACCAATTTAATTACCTTTAGCGTCGATTGTGGTGATACCAATGGCACCTTCTTGCCTCATTGCTGGATTATTAATAAACAAAATGCCAAAATGCTTGTTTGCTGGACTGCTAGCACTTATGGAGTTGATGGGATGGTTGCTCATTTATTATCACAAATCACTAACAGTATTGCTAATTGGTCGTCTTCTAACTGGTATCGCAAGTGCGGGTGCTGCACCAATCGTGCCGCAATTTATCGGTGAAACATCGCATCCGAAACTTCGCGGACTTTTCTTAACTTCCGTATTACTCGGATTGTCATTCGGTATTTTGATCATACATGTTCTTGGTGCACTCTTTCATTGGCGCACGTGTGCTCTCATTAGTATTCTCATTCTGTTCGTTTACATGATTATAATCGTTTACTTAAAAGAACCTTACGGATGGTTTTTGCGCAAAGACAGACTCAATGATGCTAAACGTTCTTTTACTTGGTATCGTGGCGCATCACCGGAAGCTAAGCAAGAAATTGCTCGATTAATCACAAATCAACATGAGAACACCAGTAGCCACTACACAATTCCACAAATGGTCAAATTGTGCTCGAGTCGTCTTCTTCTTCAACCTCTCACAATTAGCGCACTTCTTATGATGACGATGCATTTCTCAGGCAATAAGGCAATTATGTTTTATTCGATCAACATTATGGTAGAAACCATCCCCTCATTGAACCAATACATTTCAACTATTATTGTAGATGTAATTCGTATTCTAATGACAGTGATTGGTGCTATTCTCATACGCAGATATCGCGTTCGTCCTTTATTCATAATCAGTGGTTGTGGTAGCGCGGTATCGCACTTTATATTTTCGGGTTTTATACACTTTCAACATATCTCACACCTATTTCCCATAATGGCGCTATTGTCATTAATCATGTACATCATCTTTTCATCAATTGGTATCGCAGCTTTGCCCTGGGTGATTTGTGGAGAAATCTTTCCCTTAATCGTCAGAGGAATCGGTTGCGGTTGCAGCACATTTACGTACTTTTTTTCATTTTTCGTGGTGATTAAATTAAGTCCAACTTTATTTGACTCTCTTGGTTTGGCAGGTAGCTTTCTTTGTTTCGGTTCATTTACATGTTTAGGCACAATAATATTATATTTTATATTACCGGAAACGAAAAACAAAACTCTTAAGGACATTGAAAATCTTTTTCGAACAACTGAAGAAATTTGAGCAACATGCTGTGATGCTCGTGATAACAAATATTACGCAATAATACATCGCAATTTTAGACTGATATGTAAATTAGATTCATATGTATTCTTTTAGAAAATATATAAACATTTGAAAATCCTCTTCGCCTTCTTTGGTTGCCTATGCTGCTGTCAGTTTTGGATACCGTGTTTTCGTGGCATTGGATGCGCTTCTCCATTTCATAATAAAATTGTCCTTGAGCGTACGGCAACGATCAAGCTTTGCTGGCCAACGAAATTGTCTTTCGTTGTTCCGTTAGTTTCGCTGCGCATCCTGTGCGAGTTGGTAATTCCTTAACAAGAGTTACTTGAATTACGTTCAATCAGTGCGCTAACTTTCGTGAGAAATAATCAATACTCTGATCCATGTAAGTCGTATTAATATTTGTATTATCTATCTTTTAATATCTGAGTCACATGATAAATTAAGTACATATTAAGTTATTTTTAATACGGTGAATGATAATGATGATGAATCATCTGAATGAACACATACACAGGTTGTACAAATGTCATAATATGTACTTATTATGAAATTCCCATTGTATATTTAGATTCATTTAAAGAAGGATCCAGAAATTAAATACTTGTAAACAAGGTATCAACATGGTCTTCTTTGTAAGTAAACAATTTTTTATTGGAATCAAAGTTGCCGAGTATGAATATTGTAGAAAAATCCAACCGTCTATCCTGCTGATGGATTCAACGCGCAAGAAGATGGAGACAATTTGCGTGGTGCAATGAAAGGCTTTGGTACAGATGAAGATACAATCATTGAAATTCTCACATCCAGGTCAAATGCGCAGCGTCAGCAGATTGCTAAATATTTCGCAGAGGAACTAGGGCGGGTAAGATTTTACGACTGTTTTATGCGTTGCGTTAGTCCTTGAATCCCTGCGCTCCCTTTTTCTATTGATCACAAGTTTTGGCGCCTTGCCAAAACTTTCTCCCTAAACTTTCTGCAAAATAAGTCGATAAAAATACATGATTGGATTCATCTTTTCAGGACCTCATTGATGACCTTAAAAGCGAATTGGGCGGTAATTTCGAAGATGTAATTGTCGCATTAGTGCGTTCACCTGAAGAATATTTATGTAAAGAGTTACATAATGCAATGGCTGGCATGGGCACTGATGAACATGTCCTTATCGAAATACTTTGTTCACGCAACAACGATGAAATCAACAACTTGGTTGACGCTTACGAGCAATGTAAGTAACTCAAAATCTTGCGGCGTTCGCGATGATTTATTTTGTTACACTGTTTTTAGTATATAACCGGCCATTAGCTGAACAATTATGTGGTGAAGTAACCGGAGAATTACGACGTTTGATGACCTTCATTGTCACCGGTAAACGGGAATCTGGCGATGCGGTTGACACTACTCTTGCGCGTGAACAAGCAGTTCAATTGTTTGAAGCAGGCGAAGATCGCTTTGGAACTGAAGAGAGTGTTTTTACAAGCATTCTAGCCAAAGAAAACTTCAATCACTTAAGTCAGGTGTTTGAAGAATACAAAGATGTATCAGGCAATACAATCGAGCAGGCTCTAAGAAATGAATTAGATGGCGATTTATTGGAAGCAATGCTTGCTGTAGTTGAGTGCGTCCAAAGCCCACCAGCATTCTTCGCAAAACGATTGTACAAGGCTGTGCACGGCGCAGGAACTGATGATAACACGCTTATTCGCATCATTGTAAGCAGATCGGAAATCGATCTCGGCACCGTGAAGGAAGAATTCGAACGTATCTATGATAAAACCTTGGAGAGTTATATCAGGGTCAGTATTAATATGTTTATGCGTGAATGTCATTGTATTGTTTCTATTGTGGTTTTGTGCTTGTTTTCGGTGATAATCAATAGGATTCCATGCTGGTAAGCAATGGATGTAGTTGCGTAGAATTAAAAATATGTAGTTTGCTTTAAAATATCGAAATTGTGCGTGTTTTCGTTTTAACTAACTAATTCATTTTGTTTTCAGCAGGGCGAAACTTCCGGAGATTACAAAAAGGCTTTGCTTGCGTTAATTAAGTAATTAAATTATTCCATAAGTTCCATTATCTGCATGAAGTAAGAAACAAATAAAGTAGATGTCTATTTTCGTATTTTTAAAGTTGCATCGATCACTTCACGAGTATAGCACTAAAAATTAAGATTATAAAAAGAATTATACACACGTCATATTTATTCGATTGGTATCTATTAAATGGCTATTAATATAATTCTTTTAATCGAGTGATTGAAATTAGAAATACTGCAAATTGCATATTTATGAATAAAGGATTCTATGTGTATATTACCCACATTTGATATTTATCTTATCTAATCAATTTTAAATTTTCTTTTGATCTATCATTAATAAATTTTGTTGCAACCTATTTCTCATTTGAGTTTGTCACGCAGCACAATGACTTCAAACAAAATATTGAATTCAATAAGTAGTTTGACCACTGATTCTAATATTTATCAAATGAATTGTAAAAGACCAAATGTGTTAATAATATTTAATCACATCGGATACATTGACGCGAATAATATACGCGATGCCTTTATAAAACTAAATTTTGCAGTAACAATACACAATAATTTAAAATATAGTGAAATTATAACGACGTTACGACAAGGTAAGAAGGAAAATATCGCATTGAAACATTTCTTATAACAAGTTCTTATAGCCACGCAATATGATTATACTGATGTTGATTGTTTAGCAATTGCTGTTATTACACATGGAGATTATAATTTTTTAAACGCAGCAGATAAAGGTTACAACCCTTCGAAATTGTGGGAATTTTTTGAAAGTAAGTTATGTCCCACATTGGAAGGCAAACCAAAGCTCTTCTTTATTGATGTACGTATTGTAAATTAATTATATCAGAACTTTAATTTAATTCTGTAGGCATGCAGAGGAAAGTTAATTGACGAAGGACAACGAGTACAGTTTGATGGCGGTTTACAATCAGTTGGCAATTTCGTACCAGAAACTTCTGATTTTTTGGTTGTTTTTTCAACACAGAATGGTATTGTTTCTTATAGCAGTTTAAATATATACTAATTAATCGTAATCATTTAGGACACTATGGGCTTGAAGACTCAAAAACAGGTTCTTGGTTTATACACGCATTGTGTATAGAATTAACTAAACGTTATCAACACTACGATCTCATGACTATTTTAACATTTGTGAATCGTCGGTTGGCGTTTAATTATGAAGGTAGTAAAGATTCAAAATTTAAAGGTTGTAAACAAAGTGGCTCCATAGTAAGCACGTTAACACAATTATTATATTTTAAATAGGTTTGGAAATTAAAGCAATATTATATTGCGCAATATATTTATTTAAAACACCAACTTAAATCTTTGTTTAAATATTATCAAAATCTACGTGTTCTTCCAAATCAGATTGGTGAAAAGGAAAATTGCTTAAAATACCTGCCAATTGAGGAATGAAAGATATCCCACCATTTGTTCCAAAATCTAAACCACTTTCTTTCTTTATCCAAGGTAAAAAGAATGAAACGTCTGTAAATACATCTGGGCGACCTTTACCACAGGGTACACCAAATGATACCACACCAACTTGTACATTATTTTCAACTAATGGTCCGCCTGAATCACCCTGAAACAACATAAATTTAATAATTTCTTTTATAAACAAACTTGTAAATTACCATGCATGCACCTTGACCTTTCTCAGTCAGTGTACAAATTTGCATTTTGGGTACTACCCCAGTGGGTACCAATAATTGGAAGTTACATAATAAAGTATCTACTACTTTTAACTCAGCCATTTGCAGTTTATCGGGTACTGGAGGCGTGCTGTTTTGAGGAAATGGATATTTTGTTAAACCCCAGCCTGTTAAAGTCACGATATCGTTTATTTTTGGCGAACTCGTTGAGAGTTTAATTGGTTGCACCTTTTCATTCATTTTAATAGGCGTTTTAACTTTTACCAAAGCAATATCGTTCGTGATTGTTTGTTCAATATACTGGGAATGCGGAATAAATTTTTCAATTTCATACGAGTCTCCTCCAGATGATAGACTATTACTTCCAGCAACAATAGTCATATTATCCGGTTTTTGGCTAAAGGTTTAATGTTAAATATCAATTAATATTTATAGATGAAAGCCTTTACTTGTGAACACAATGCGCCGCTGTTAGAACCCAATATTCACTTAAAATTGATCCAGCACAAAAGTGGAAAGTTTTTCTTAATCGCATAGAGATTTGATATGGATATTGTCCATCGAGCGCATCTGTACCACCAACAATCCTATTGCTGCCATAACAATGAGCTAATAATACAAAATATATTAATTATTATCCACATATCGATCATTAAATATTTACTTATTGCAATTGATACTAAAAACAAATACTTTAGCAAGAACATCTTTGCACTTAATTCATTGGAATAATGTGTTTTATTTGCCAGCTTTTATATGAATTAGAAAATTTGATAAAATACATATTATTAGGACAGGAAGACATTTAGATATACGTTGGGTGTATTTTTATCAGCATTTAATACTATAAAAGATTATAATAGCAACATTAGTATATTTTCTAAAATCTAAATAGGATCACCATTACCATGGAAAACAGTTATTTAAAGATATGCTTACAAACGTAATGTTTACGAAAGTTTGCGCTAAATTATTTAAATGCTTTACTTGCGTCCGAATATTTCTATTTATATATTATGTTTCCCATTTAACGTATTTTAACCTCATAATAAAACAGATAACACTAATATTTCTAGTGGCAAACAAAAGGTAAACAGAACAAATATCCAGGAAATCATGTAAGTAAAATAACCGTCTTATAGATTATAATTAGCTTTAGTTTGGGTATGATGTGCGTGTAACTAAAAATACCATATTAGCAAGTAAAATATGTTTAAATATATTTCGCGAACCTTGTCAGCAATGATGACGCTAAATTAAAATTTTCCGTGATATCAATTCTTAACTTTAAGTACTTACTGCATATCGCAAATTTCGTTAAGCGAAGCAAATATTATTTTATCTATTTGTACAATATCATGCACTTACAATTTTGACAATATAGAAGTAATCTATTAACTTGAGCCTCTGTTCATTCGAAATTATTAGCGTTGGTTTTCGTATTATATAGATCATATTGTTCAAGACAAGATGAGAAATTTACTTCTTATATCGTCATCGCGTGTTCATGGATATGAGGGATATCTAAAAGCATTTCAAAACGATATAAAGGATTTTTTAGAAAGGTAATAAATTAGTTTAGCCAGAAATGAAATAAATTTCTGCCTATATATTCGCATTAATGATGATTTTTCTTTTATTTAGTTTTAATGTTTCTAAAGTTCTATTTATTCCGTATGCAAGCAAAGATCATGATGAATATTTAAATAAAGTTTCGCCAGCTTTTACGGAAATGGGTAAGATAGATTTTGGAATATATGAACAATAATTATAACTGCTGTTTTAGGTGTAGAGATTGACAGTATTCATCAATATGAAAACCCGGTTGAAGCGGTAACAAAAGCTGAAGCCATTTTTGTTGGCGGCGGCAATAGTTTTCTTCTTTTAAAGCATATGTATGAAAATAATTTGATTGAATCCATTCAAAATCGCGTGCTAAAACATGGTATGCCCTATATGGGCGTTTCGGCTGGTACAAATGTAGCGACAAGAAGTATAAATACATCAAATGATATGCCAATTGTCCATCCACCTTCGTTTGATGCTTTAAAGTTGGTGCCATTCAATATCAATCCGCATTATATCGAAACACCTTCCTCAACGAGGCATATGGGCGAAACCAGGGACCAGCGAATTGGCGAATTTTTAGAAAACAATACAGAAGCTCGTCATGTTTTAGGTTTGAGAGAAGGTGGATATTTGCATGTGACGAATAATAAAATGGTGCTAAAAGGAATTGCAGGCGCCAAACTATTCTATAGGTATATATACTATCTGAATTTATTCATACTCGTTAACTTATATAATCTTGTTTAACAGTAATCAGGAACCACAAGAATTCGAAATTAATGCGGATTTAAGCTTTTTACTGAACGATTCGAATTAGTAAACATCCTAAAAGCACACAACAGTAAAAATCCAATATAATAAAAATACGCTATAATAAGAAGATATAAAGGAGTATGCTTAAAAAATAGTTTTACCTTACCGGTTTCATGCAAATTGACGACAGCAGTCTCCTCGTAAAAATTGCATAAAAAATTGGTCATTCCGAATTTTTGTTTTAGAAGTTGACAGATCTCCCTATAGGTAGCGCTACAATTTGGACACTATTAACATTAATTTTTTGAAATTATTAATGATAAAGGATAGCCTTATAAAATTGGTAAACAGTTATTTAACATAATTGAAATAATATGAAATATTAATTTCTTTCACCTATGCAAGAAAACTTAGGTGACACACATCTGATTGTTATCAATTATTATAAAATGGGTTTTAAAATATCAATTCTACAAGATATAAAGTCCTAAACTAACATTTTAAATATTTCGCAAATTAGTTCTGAAAAGATTACGTATATCATTAACCCTAGCAGTCACATTTAAACTGCATGCTTCCGCTTATTTATCATTCATGGTTCGCTCATAGTAACCTCAAAAATACAGATCTTTGGAGCAGTTATTCCGACAGATAAATTATCAATCAAAAAATGGATTCAACATTGTCTGGATTATCTGGTGCACAAAAGGATGAACTCATGGATCAAGTAAAACAACAAATTGCAGTAGCAAACGCTCAAGAGTTATTACAAGTATGAAAGGCAAAGGTTACTTGTATATCTTGTCTTAATCATTATTCCAATTACAGAAAATGACAGAAAAGTGTTTTAAAAAATGTGTAAACAAACCAGGTACATCTTTGGATAATTCGGAACAGGTTTGCAGCAATTAATATTAATATATCTTATGAATCTAATATACTTCTAGAAATGCATTGCAATGTGTATGGATAGATATATGGACTCTTGGAACCTTGTATCAAGAACATACAGTCAAAGATTACAAAAAGAAAGGAATCATATGTAAATTTTGTATATTTCTCTGTAGAATTTATGGTGATTATAACAGATAAAGCCAAACTATTAATTGTACAATCATTAACTTTCATACAAAAGATTATGCTTGGCATTTCTGTATATAATTCTTATATAATAATTTACTAATAGAGAGCATGTTAGATATGGCATTTTTATAATGTTGCCATTTTTTGCATACATGCATATGCTCCAATTTGTTAAAAAATAAACTGTTACCAATGATAATGGGGATGATGAAATTCAACTATCAGCCAAGTGATTTATTATTAGGCTTATGACAATTACAAGAGTAAGTAATTTTAATACTTTAAGGCACTATATTGAGTTATTAATACACAATTAATGATTCAAAAAAACATTATAATAATTAAGTACATGTAAAAAGTGCACTTGGGCTATCCTGACATGATAAACATGGCACACCAATCTTTATCTTAGTGTTTTGTATCCATTGAACATGAAATTCAATGTGATTTCAGCAAATCATCCATTGAAGGCATATCTTCAGTAGTAGTTGGACTATTGCTATGATCAGATAAGTTATCAAGTTTACCCATAGTTTCAGTCTTTTCAGTAAGTTTCACACCCACAGCTTCTATATCTTCTTCATTTCCATCTGGCACACTTGCCGACATAAAATCTTCTTCATAGCTATCCAAATTGTCACTTTGTGTGGAATTATAAAATGTGGGCATAACAAGTTCATTGTGTGCACTGTTAGCCTGAAGAGGTTCTGGTGCTGGTGAGCGCGGTGATTTATTTTTATAGCTTTCAGATTTTTGCATTGATGTGTCAGATAAACTAAGATTTTCAAATCTATCCAAACATGGTTTATTATATGACAAGTCACCATTAGTCATTTCAGTCAATTTCTCTTCAGCCAAATGCTGACTACTTTCTGTGCTAATAGTACTTTTCTCCAATGCATTAACACTATCTTCAGCTATTGAACTTGTCCCTTCATAAGTATCATTATTAACATCTGATACTGCTGATCTTGGTGTAGTGTTTTTACTACCAATATCAATAGCAGGAATATCAAATGTTTGATTAAGTATAGGGCCATTTGAAGAGGTTTCATCCATTGTATTATTAATGTTAAGGCCATTTATATTGGAAATATTTGAAGTAAATTGCTGTACCAGCTGTAGTAGTACAGGGATTGAGTCATTTTCTTCAAGGTGTAATTGATTTAATAATTTAGCTCTTCCAGTGTAAGCATATCCATTATCCAAATAGGATTCAGCTTTGTATACAGAGAGAGTGCAATCCATGTTAAAGTATTCCAAAAACTCATGAACTAATGCAAACAATAGTTTGCCTTCAGGTTTATCCAAATGCTTTTTAATTTTGTGATTTAATAATGGTGCCTTTGCTTGAACTTTCTCATCTTCATCAAAAGCCATATAAACACATGCTCTTAATTGTGCCTAGAAACATTTAACCATATGATAAAAATAAATATAATAATATTAATTGATATACCCTAATTTTTGCCAAGGATCCATTATTCTCTAATGTCTGTTGTAGTAAATCACATAGTTCAGTATCTTCTTCTGTTGACATAATGAGCACTTATTTTTACTCTCTTATCCAGGTTCACATAAATATAATTAGATTATTTAGCAATTAATAATTTAAAGTGAACACAAAGCGTTTATATTGTGCATCATACAAACGAATAATCTTCTAACCTACAATACAAGGAGTTGTCACTTTCTTATGGAATGGTCAATTAATTAATATGCATGAATTAAAGGACAATATTAAATCATTGGTATATTGGTGCGTCAAAATAAATGTTTATTTATCAGTGTCCTCTAATGATCTAACCAGTTGCATAATTTTTGTATGAAGTATTAACATTATTTAATCTGTATTTTGGATGTTGATTTGGCACTGTTTCTATTCTGCTCCACAGTGGAATATTTGATTAATTTTAACATAGAATAAATAGAATTTGGAGGCACCTTCATATTGAGAAGTTCAATTAATATTCTGTAAAGCATAAATTGTATTTTATTAAATAATTGATAGCTAACACCTTACTTGAAAACATTTGGATCAGCATGTATTCCTGCAAGTTCAGATAACTGTATCAATTCCTCTTGATGAGGACGAAGATTTTCAGTTCGTTTCATATCACAAGTCTTTAAAGCTTGATCAATAAATAACAGCCAATTTTTGTACAATAAAACCTAGGGTACTTTCTATTAACGTTGAAAGACTGTCACACAAGTTGCTAGCATCAAATTTCTGGTAATGCATATTGCGAATCCACTGTCAAGAAAAAACCTGAATAAAAATAACAAAATAAATTTGACAAAATCATTGTTTACAATAACTGTTAGCTGCTAAGAAGCTACCAAAATGCATAATATATTTGGAGATTGAATGCAATTTCACTCAAATGCTAGAGGGGGTCTAAGCTCGCTGAGTACATAGCGACCTTGGACTTCCGCTTAGCCATCACGCTAGTGTAGCGATCGGTTCATCAGTTTGTCATCGCCGAAAACTTGAGTTTTTCACGTGTTTTCTTTACTTCATATATTCATAAGTGCATCATGAACGAGAATAACGATATGTACTCGCAGAATTATGCAGAGAGCTCCTCATCATCGCTTGGATTACCAGGTAAGTTTGATTTAATATATCTAACCTATATGTTGAATAATCAGTACATTTCCACAGTGTTCATGGCTAATCATTCTATATTTCAGGTTTAAAAAACTTTTCGTCACCATACTTAAACTACGATCCTGTATATATACCTGCCACACAGCCAGAATATATATTCCTTGATGGAAGTAGTAAACAAAGAGGACGATTTGAATTAGCATTTGGGCAAATTGGTGCATCATGTATGATGGGTGCTGCTATTGGTGGTGCTGGCGGCTTCTACAATGGTCTTAAAGCCACCACATTAGCAGGACAAACAGGGAATCTTAGAAGAACACAGTAAGGCACAAAACTATATGGTTTACTTCAAACTTTATTAACAATTTTATTATAGGTTATTAAATCATATAATGAAGAAAGGAACTTCAAGTGCTAATATGTTAGGATCAATTGCTGTTATTTATTCTGCATTTGGTGTGATTCTATCTTGGGCAAGAGGTACAGATGATGAACTTAACACAATAGCAGCTGCTACCGCCACTGGATGTCTGTACAAGTCTACGGGTATGAAATTTTGTGTTTACGTATGGGTATTGTTAATTTAAATGTTATTATTTTTTACAAAAAGCTGGTCTACGAAGATGTGGAATGGGCGGTGCAATTGGTTTAGGCGTCTCATGTTTGTATGCACTATGGACTAACAGAGAACGATTTAGTGACTTGGGCCATTACAATCCAGCGTAAGCAAAATACACCATTAAGATCTATTTAACTAATGCAGAGCAAGTGCATAATAGTTCTTAACTAAGGATTTCTCTCACTCTAACTAAAATTCATGAATTGATAACTATATATCATTATTGTTGTTCTTAACAATTTATTCTACATTGCCATTCCATACTGATATATGAGCACAAGGTTCATACCATGTTTTGTGCAATATATTAAGGATTGAAAATGAAACACCTTGGAGTAATATATAGGTTTATAACAACATAGAATTATGCTTAATATGTTGATCCAGATTATATTCTGTAGGCTAATTTTGATTATCTCAGCTTGCATAATATTTCTGCATTCAATGCGCATAGTTATCAATGTAAATTATCCAAATATTGTGCTGTGATCTTCTGTCGACGAGGAAGCAAATGTACGAATTTTATTCATTGCTGAAGTGTGACGTTTACTGTTTTTACTGATTTATGTAAAAACAACTAATTCACCAAGAAAATTAATTAGATTTTAGATAAACCAAACAAATTAAAATCTATACTCTTACAATTTAAACTGCAAATGTATGTAGTAGTTTACGTCATGGAAAACATTGAATTGACATAGATACGTTTCTTTCTTTAGGAGATAGCGAATTGGAGACTTAAATGCTCACGCTAGCATCCAATGTACAGCAAATATAACGACAGCAAATTTATTATAATTATTTAAATAAAAATATTATGTATTCGCAATGTTTTAGCAATACATCTTTTGTTTTGTTATATTCATTGATACACGTATGGTAGATCAATTTTTATCAAATATATCTGAGAATGTAAAACTATTAAAAGGAGTATTTAATTTAATATTTCTGCGTATTGTCTTAGATAAATTGAGTTTCAGAGAATAGTTTAGAATCCATTCACCTTGAATTCAAATACTCGCGCCACAACGGTGAAACGTTCACGATATGGCCGCGCTTTGGTTGGATATTTACCTTGCGACATACAACTTATACGAAAGCCCGGTCACGCCAACAGGTATTTAATACATGAACGTGCGCAGTATAATGTTAGCGGGTCAGTTGGTGCGACAGTGAAATAAACCAGGTATGCTTTCATTCTTGACTTTATCAGGTCACAACTGTACTTGTATTGTTTGTAAACAAACTATTAAAAGAGTAACATACGCCCCGATAAATTCGTTGCGTTATTCACGCCTTAATTCATAACGCGGTGATGAATGCAAGTGAAATAAAATGACATATATTTCAACAGATTATATTATCAATCATGACTGCATCGAATTGAGATAAATGCTTGAGTTATTTCATTTAATAATTTTTCATAGTGGGACAACCACGGTTATTTATGGGCTACTTTAAAGAAAATCGGCGCAATAGTTATGATAAATATATGTGAAGTCTTTTTAATTAACCATCTTCATAATTTATAGCGTGCAAATTGCTATCTGATGGTTTTAAATGAAAGGGTGTATCAAATCAACGTTATTTCCTATGGCAAAGAAAACGAACAAAGCGTAGTACATCCGTGTTGCATGTTCGTAGTAACATTTGTTCAGCATCTGGCTTATTCCCATAGGTTACTTCATTATAATTAAGCTATTCCAGAGCAAATAGAACCAATTAGGGAAAAACGTTCATACTGTCTACTGAGTGTTATGCGCGTCGATTTTTAAAGAAGCCACAAAGCGCTCCATTAATTCTAATGATGTCATTTGCCACAATTCCTAGTTGATCGAAGTATTATTACATTTACGTATTCTGTGCGTTTGTTATCAAATATTTATAACATGAAAATTAATCAATACCTTCGTAGAATTGCACGTATTTCTCATAATTTTCTTTGTTCGCCATTTTCAACTAAGCGTTGAAACTATTTCAAATATTTATTGTTTGATTTATATTATTATTTTTATTTTTCAGTAATATTTTACGTAGTATAATCAAATTTAAAAGATTTGGAAAAAAGTTGTTTCGCCTATTTATAAATTAGATTTTTGCATATTTTCATTCATAGTATCATTCATTAGGTGCGTGTATCAGTGTATTCATTATTCAGTGTTTGTATCGTCCATACGCAACAATTTACTGCCGGTTGCAACTGTTAGTTAAGAAACAACCACGTACGGGGAATAGTTTAAGTGGGACAACCACGGACACGCCGAATCCATCACAAGCGGTGCGCCACGCAAGAACGCACGCATCTTGTTGTTGTGAAAGTTTGAACGGCGCCATAACATTACCGCGTCTTCGCCAAATTTGAAATTTGTAATCTATTCTAGCAGAATGCTGCAGCGCCAGGCGGAAAATATTCTTAGCGTACTTTATACGCTAGGTGCAATTTTCGGTGCAACCGCATCAATTACCGCGGGAATTGCATGGAGTCACTGGAAAGATACATTGAATCAGTGCGGTAGTAATTTGGACTTCAAGAATTGCAGCTGCATCTTTTATGGCAAGCACACTCCGACCCATTTCTTAGGTAAGTGAATATTATTTTCTTACCTCAATAATTAATTTATAATAATTAAAGGCGGTGATACTGCACCATGCATTTGGATTACTTTCGGTCCATTGTTATACGTTCTATTAAGCGTTGGATTCGCCTGTTACCACGGTTTTCGTGTGCTTTTTGGCGCGAAGGAGACAACTACCAGAACAATCACCAGTAAGAATGAGTAAGTTCATTTACGATCGTTTTCTTCAACGATATTATGTTTGAATTCATTTATATTAAAGAGCTGGAGAGACCGTTATTATGCAGGCGGTACATCAGGGCAACATTAATTTGTTGCGGCGTTGTTACTGGATCTTTGCGGCAACCATGACAAGCATTCTCACCGCATACTCTCTGGTTCATTTTTCATTTTACATTGACGGGTTTTTACAAACATGCAAGCAATATCGTTTGACTTTAGTCAACGAACTGAGTATTCATGGTACTCTTTTACCAGTTTTGCATAATCGATTGGCATGCAATGCAATATACGATTTCATGGATTATATTCAACCGGACACAGGGAATGCGCATCGAGATGGATTTATCAATACTGCAGCTGATCTCATAATTGGCGTGATTGCTTCATTGCTCGGCTGGATAATGTTTTTTGTTGCAACAATCATTAATATTAAATTTGCAAGAATACGTCATTAGATCTCACACTGTTCGCATTCAACGCCAATCAAAGACACATAATATGACAAGCTTGATACTTAAGAACTTTACGTTACCAACATTATCGTTGACGGGTTTTTGAAAATATTGATTCAAATCAATTACAAAAATACTGCCATTAATTATGTACAAGGCGCGCGCCATATAGTATTTAATATTTTACACATTTTTGCAAACTTCTACACTCGTCACATTAATTTACTGTAAGTGCAATCATAGTATATAATACTTTATAATACATTCACAGTGCAAACAAGCTAGCTACCAGATTACAGCTTAAAATGTAATAATTTTATATATTTGTAATTGAGTCATATATCGTGTTCAAGTTCAAGCATACTCTTTTCTTTTTAAGTATTATTATTTCATATTTAAGAAACTAATTATTGCTATTGTCTGCATAATACCATTTTATTAGTTAAAGGCATAACAACAATCAAAGGCTGAGACCAAATGTTTTTTAGTATTTTCAGTTAAATATTTTAAATAAATTTTGGCAATTGTGACTCATAAAGATTTCCTTTCATTTTTAACGTGAAAACTCCATTCGTGTATTAACTATATATAAATTTATTTGTCTCATCATTTGCAACACTTTCGATAGTATCTTGGACAATGTGACGTGCAAATAAGTCCTTGTGGGATAAGCAGAGCGCGAACCTAAGAAGTACAGGAATCCCTTCTAAAATGCTGTACTATTATAACACGATTTCATGTGCCCTGTATAACACGTATTTTCCCTCCTATGAGACGGATGTTTCCTAGACCGCATGCGATTTCCCACCGTTCATAAGATAATGCTTTTTCTTGTACCGCGCATCTAATTTCCATGATATTTATCAAGAATAATTTTGCATGTGCGAATTGTATAGATTCTCTACAGAGCGCGCAAACTTTTTGTGCAAAATTACGTTGTAGCGTATGCAACCCGGGACTCTCATTGCTGAAAATCAAGTTGATCAGCTGTATACCTAACCTTAGTTGCGTTGTATGTTGTTCATGTTTTTGCTCCCACGTCATAAGCAAAAGGTTTATAATTATATATTAATTGCTAATTGATAAAGAAAAGTTAGTTACAGCAAGCATGGCTTCCGTAAGTATATTGGGGCAGACGAATTGGAATTCTTATATTATAAATTTACCAACCAAACTCTAGGTGCCTTTGCTGGATGATGATACACTGGATTTTGGGGAAGAAGAACAGATTAATGCAGCCAGGAAAGGGATTTTGACGTATGTGTTTATATCTTTTAAGAGAGCAAGTAAAACTTAAAGGGTGGTATAAATTTTAGCCATCCATATGTTACATTTTTCCATTTGGCCTTTCGAGGGGCTTCATTAGTAACATATTTACTATGTGGTTGGTTCAGTGACAGCTTTATTGCAAGTTTTGTATTCGTTACTTTATTACTATCCATGGATTTCTGGACAGTTAAAAATATAACAGGTAGATTAATGGTTGGTCTAAGATGGTGGAATTATGTTGATGATGATGGGAAGTCACACTGGGTATTTGAGTCAAGAAAGGTGAATGTTAAGTAATTAGTAATGAATGTTTTATAATTTAACCCCTCTTAGGGCCAATTACAGAATCGAATCAATGATAAAGAAGCTACAATATTTTGGATTGCTCTAGTGTTAACACCACTTGTGTGGGGCATATTTTTCATTATTGCATTATTAGGATTTAAACTAAAATGGCTAGTGAGTAGAATTTTATTTTCTTTATTGAACAAATTATAAACTGCGCTCTGTTTCAGTTATTGGTCATTATTGCTTTAACATTGAGTGGTGCCAATTTATTTGGGTACATCAAATGCAAATTTGGCAAAAATGAAAGCATTACGTCCGTTACCTCAGAATTTCTCAAAAAACAAGTAATGCAGAATGCGGTCTCAATGATGGCTAAACAAGCCAATCCTCCAAATGTTAACACATCAACAAATAATGTGTAAACTATGTGCACTTATTAATAATGAATTCTAGTCTATAATTAATTACTATAAACATTCGATAGACTTCAAGCTATTAATTTGACACAGTTTTGTCGTGTGTGATGCATTTGAATGCATGAATGTTTTGTATCATTTAAAAACAATCATTATTGATAAATGCAGAATTGCTATTATGGTTCGGTTATTTATCGAAATATGGTATGCTGTAATAGTTAGCAATTATACAATATTGATAATTCTTAGAAAAAATGCAAACATATATGGAACTAAGATTACATTATTTACATAGTTACATGTAATCAACATCATTTTATCTGCTTTATGATTCGACTAGCTATTAAATTATTTATAACATTTTCGCATTTAAAGTGCATTTTAAAACCGTTATTTATAATTCTAGGATTATTAAGGAATACTTTGAATCAATAATTAATGTATAAAACTTATTTTAGAGATATTTTCTTCCGTAAAATAATGGAAGTACATTAGCATAATGTTGGGGTATTGAATGAAATAAACATTACGAGGCTATTAAAAAGTGGGTTTGTTGAAAATGCATAGGGGAATCGCAATGCAAACGCTGGCATAATAATAATTTCCGGTTGATAAAGACTGCAGTAAACTACATGGCGTGCATATTTCTGCCTGAGCCTCATCAATAAGCGATGCGTTTTCCAGTAAAATTTCGCATGCGTTCCCTTAATGCAAGATTTATTCATATACGCGTGCGGCCGTTTAGATAATGTACAAGTAGTGTGCATATGAATATTTCAGTAAGACTCTGGTGACCCCCGACCCGTTCGTGCAATTAAAGCATCTCGGTTGAACGCGCGTCCGCCGTACTCGCTGAAAGCGGCGCGTTACATGTACTTACGCATTACGTGCTCACTTCATTTATCTTCCAAGTGTATATCACGAAGCATCAATCAGTCTGCCGGTGGCCATTCGTTTGTAGTAAATCGATCCTTACAGACCGACAATTCTAATTCTACCTTCCACAAAATGGCATAGCGATTATTGTCCGACCAGGATTAGTCTTGCATTGAAACATTAACGGGTACGTACTACGAGCGTAATTACATAAAGTTCCGATTAAAGGTTTAAAGTGTCCATAATAGTACCTAGATATATTTATGGCATTGCACGATGTGAACAAATATTTATTTTGTGAATTTTCAGGTGTTTGTGTAGTGCAAGTGCGCTCATGGATAATTTCACTAAACATCCACTGGTAAGAAATTGGCAGCGCATATGAGTACCAAATGGAGTAAGTATGAAGCGTCCGAACAAGGAATAGAGGAAAAGATTGGCTGTAACTTGTTGCTTTTGTACTGGACAAGGAAACCCACCAACGCGTTCTTCGCATGCATCTGGGCGCACACTTAGCCATAACGCATATTCTTCGTCTTAGCCAGTGCCAGACAGCGCGGAACCGTGCTTAGTGCCCTTCTAGACAGCGTGGTACCTGACCGGCTTCTTGCAGCATCGTGCGCACTCACTTCTTCTTGATTATTTTGCCGTTCATCATGCAGTCCGCATGCATCAACTCGCAAGCTAATTGAGAGAGTGCCCAGCACCATTCGGCACCAAAGAAAAGTCTTCAAGAGCTTGCTACTGCTGCAACTTCAAATTGAAGACTCAAGTTCGGTGTGAGAGACCTAATTGCAAATTGATTCTGTGAATGTATGTTATTCACATTCAAAACCTTCGCGTCTGGTGTTTTGTTGAAAAATACGCTTCGCAGAATGTTTTAAAACCCAAACGCAGCCTGCCTGAATTTGCGTGCGCTGGTCACACCAACGAAAACGGAGACTGAATCATCATCACTGTGGTCGTGCCATCTTAATCAGCATTGCTTGTCGTTTCTGTATTATTATATATTGTTTCCTGCACGAAGCAACGACAATGTGGCTGAATACGGGGATTCTCGTCTTGTTGATTGCCGTCTGCGTGAATGCGTTGGTAAGTGAACAATTGAAATTGATTATATGCTCGTAAATTAAACTATTACTTAATTAACACGTATAAGAATTGAATGCGCATTGCAAACATCTAACATGTTCCAATCAATTAAAGTACTAGCAGCAACTAGAAATCTTAGCAAAAAGATTCCAAACACGCAAATCAGCAAAGTTTTGTTTTTATTTCGAATACCAGTATATATTATTTTGTATTTTTCTTTTTCAATTCATTTACATATTGGTCTGGGCTTCAATTCCATACCTTGTTTTTGCCAATCCAATTATTGTTTTCAATCATTGGTGAATTTTTCGCGTTATTGTAGTTAATTAAAACGCAGATGATTAATAGACGAGATATTCGATGCTCGTGCGATGCTGAGAATTAAGAGTGATAGAAGCGCATAAAGTACGTATAATTATGATATTATAGTAGTACTTGGCCATTCTAAATGTTTCTGTTTCTTATTGAGCGATTCCATATAGCGAATGTAAGAATTTCTTCGACATGGCGCGCGCTTGTGCGCTTGAAAGCATCTCGGATGCGCGTTTAGCAGCGTAGAGAGATATGACATGATACTGGCTCGTGCAC
>JARJDV010003133.1:0-11555 GCA_030264675.1 Anaulacaspis nigra
ACGTTATCGAACAAGTTACTAATTAACTATAAAGCTTGTTCTTAATAAATATTTTGTGCTGTTGTTGTTTTGATCATTGTGTTCATTAGTGAACTATTCGCGAACAATTCCGGCGCGAAGGCGCGCGGAACGGCAGATCAAAGGACCTATCACTGACTGTCGATTGCGCTCCTTCAGCGCTCAAATAATTCAGGCGCGATGTTATTGTGAAAGCTCTATCACCGGCGGAGATAAAAGTTCGACTCGAGTTAAATTAAAAGTGGCAGGCATTGGTATTCGGTAATGAGGAACATGGAGCCGAAAAATGTACGCGCGCTCGCCCCCTCCGGATGCAACAAGGTCCCGGACAAGCGATAACAAAAAATCGATCGAAACTGTATTTTTCGATTAGAGGAATGCGTCGCCTGGAATTTTAACAGGCACATCCTACTGACTTTTGGAGAGAAAAAACCAGCGAATCGTTGCCGCGGTGGCGGTTCATTATTCTTTCGCATTTCTGGTTCATTAAGGGAGAGAGAGAGTACGCGAAATACCTTTCGCGAACGCTTTTCAAACCCTTGTTAGTCACGTAGGTATAATCCGCACGAGCTAGGCAGGAGCGATAATGAAGAAATATTTGGTGAGATTTACATACCTGGCAAGCGGCATCATCTTCAGCGCCAGCGCTCGACTCAAACAGAATCCTGCACCACCAGTGGCGAACCAGAATTTCACTTTTTGCTGGAACAAGCAAAACATTGTACATTAGTCGAGGAATTTATAATGTGTGAAGAGACGGAATATAATCTGCGCGCAATGCATTATCCTTTATCCGAATTATGCATTTTCGGAAAATATAGTAAGACTTTAAGCGCTCCTTTGTTAAATAGTGCGAATTACTAAACGTTTAGCGGCACAAATGAACGCAACTCTCGTTACGTTTGTTGCATAATCATCCATCTAAATGAAAAAGCAATTTATCCTTCAAGGAGCGCGCTGAAGCGCTCGCCGAGTGGAATTAAACAATTCCGTCTCGCCAATGTGCATGATACGCAGACACGATAAAGGAAAGCGCGCCCGCTCGCGCTAACTTTACGAGCGCATCATGCATATTTATAAATTTCTTATTGCCAAAAGCAGCTTACGCGCGTTAATATTAAGTGAGACATTTATAAGTACTTAACGGACGATCGCGCTTTCGTTTCCCCTTGCGCGATGTCGTATTTTTAAATGTGCGTTATAGCATCGTACGAAATCTGTGAAATTATTTGATTTCAATTTTAATGGCGACTAATTTAATAATAACGGAGAACGTTGCTTGCTGCGTTTTTCCCTTATCGAGCAGACGCACCGAACGAGCGATGAAAGTGGCGAGAGCAGAAAGTTGAACCTAATCGAGGCGAGCGTCGTCGTTTAGTCCGCTTAGTGTCAACTCCTTCCAACTTGCATCTTCTTCATTCCTCTATGTGCGACGATGGCATATACGCTGTGCTCACAAAACTCAACGCTTCATGTATAATTCATTCAATTATCTCCTTCCCGGGTGCGTCTAATTAAAACGGAAATAACGTGGAACGCAACAGACGTGCGTACAATTTCAAAGTGTGTTGCGCTTTTTGAAACTATGAAAGTGCCTCCCCGTTAACTTGCGGCAAAGTCGAATAGATTGTATCTAAATTTTAATTTAAATAATGTTTGCATTTGATTTGTTATATCGAGTTATGCTAACCGTGTTATTCTTATGTTAGCTTCTTATTACAATTGAGTTATAACTAATCTTATTATCAAAACCGTGTTAAAGAAAATCATTTTAACAAAGTTATAAGTCTACGCTTTTAGTTTTTGCCCAGCAAAAAATTAAAATTCCGTTGCATGATTATGATATTAACAGCGCGCAAAAATAAAGCGTAATGAAAATGTATTGTAAGTAAAGCAGAGCGTTATTCATAATTAATTAATCTTAATAAGCGCATTAAAATGCATCACACTTCGTGCTTAAAAAGCAGCAGAAAACTGTATTAAAGGCGCATTAAGTGCATCGACTGGATAATGGAAGTTGTTTGGAAAGATGATTAAAGATGAAGTGCGCGAAGAATCATGCTTGAACTGGCAGAAGACGAAGAAAAAAGGCATCGCGTGCCGTTTAAGGCTTCCAACGTACCAACTACATAACACTATAAAATAAATATACTGTATGTACCCGAAAAAAAAGTTCAACAACTCATCTATCTAAATCAAACAAAGTTGAAATAAAGTTTTCGAGGTTTGTTTTTCCCGCAGCTAATTCATGGATACCTGGTTATTGCACATTTAAACACTTCCTAATGGTCGTACTCGAGCCGGAAGGCACCCAACTAAGCTCGTAACAAAAAAGCACGAACACGGCGCGCCGCGCTCAGCACAGTTCGAGATAAAATTTAATTTGCGCCCATAATTGTAAATAACTTATTCAAATGCTTGTGCATACATAGCATGGCGCGCGCGCGCTCGCGATATCCTCGTCTTCATGTTGTTCTTGTTCCTTCGTTTGCTCGTCTATTACGGTATATTCGTAACGAGCATTTATCGCCGCATGAAACGGAGGGAAAAAGAGAGAATAACGACGAAGACGATGGCGAAATGTAGCAAATACAAGCGTGTGCCTCGTCTGAATAACGACGCGCCTCCAGGTGAATTCTGCCTTATCAGGTGAATTCTCTAACTCTTGCGGCTGGCTGCCTGCTGCTTTTTTCCGTCTTCCTAGTTTACTTACTCAGCCCGAGTCGCGCGCGCCGTTTTGCCAGTTAGGACATGAATTACTTGTACATATACATGTAGCACAAGCTGAGATAATGGCATTTCTATTTTTCACCCAACACATTCGCGAGCGTTCGCATGTGCAACGACAACGCAAACAGAGCGCGTGTGCGTCGAGCACAAGTGCACTACTAATAACAAATAGCCACTTAAATGTTTCCAGTAAAATGTACTTACATTCAACGAGTGGAAACTATTAAAACGAACAAATAAGTGCTTGCCCTTTGGGTTCAAATGAATTTATGCACTCGGCAAAGAGTGGTGCACGTACCGGATAAAAACGCACCTAAAGTGCAATTGATGTAGCGTGCGTAATTTCTGCGCAAAGTTCATATTTTTCCGTGTGGACATGTCCCGCCTAATAATTATACGTTTGAACGCGAGCTTAAATAGCAATTATCTCCTAACTGAGCATGAAATTAACAAAAAGATTTGGGTATGTTTGCCTTCTGTGTGCCTTCAATGATCAAACTGCTTCGCTGCCAACCCAGCCAGGACTGGGGAAATATTGGTCTTTGTGAGTTTAAACAGCAGGCGCTGAAGTAGCAAGTGCGCAAGAAGTCCACTTGGAGTTCTTGGCTTTTTCTTCGCGAGCTGTGGTCGCGCGTCGTCGGGACGCTCAAACAAAACTTACATAATGCAGTTTACTTGTAAGTTGTTTCTGTTTGAAGACGCGCTGTTTGTTTTTGTCAATGTGTGAAGGATCGCGCCGCGCAGCGATGAAGTTCTTCAGGAGGCGCGCAAGAAACAGATGAAATATTAATGCAGGAAATGCGATTCGCCGACAAGACGAAAAAAGCGCTTTGTTGCTGTGCTGCGGAGACATTGCGACCGTTTTACCGTTCGCGTTTCTGATGAGGTGCGCGTTCTCTTTGCGCATGGTTTACTCTGCACCGATATAACAAATAAAACGACGCGCCAGCCAGCTACCCACCACACGCATAAAGGTGTGTACCGTTCGCTTCTTCTTCTCCTGCATTTCTCTCCTGACAGCTCGACATTCAGTTCACTTCTCTAGGATACCTAAGCTGGCGCGAGCTGATTTACACGCGGATTCGAACGCGCAATCACTGTTGGCGTTTCGCTCGCGCGAGGCATAAGAATTAGAAGAATTATGGCACGACAAGCGGCAAGTATAATATTGTAGCAGAACTGCATGTGTCGTGTGCGCTAGGTAGTTAAGCAAATACAAGGTGTAAGAATAATGATCAAATACTTAAAAGTCACTTCTTCATCTAGTCGTGTGTGAAATTAGATGTTGGTATTTAGCAGCCTGAATTTCAGGAACGCGCAGTGGAGAAAAGTCGTGACTCGCGCATTTTATAAAGCGCCTTTCTAATTTCTGCGTAGCATTCGACAAGTTCGCAATGCGCTCGTGTGCATTGTGATAAGGTCGAGCTAGCTAACTCGAAGATGGACACATGTAGCGTGCCCAAGGCGTGGCACCTTCTGCTTCATCATTTTTTACACCGCTTCATCGTTTGCTCCTTGCCGTTTTGCGTTCCCGCATGCATGCATACTTTGGCTTCATTTCCATTCCGCCTGATTGCGCGCCTCGTTTTGTCCGATGCACTCCATGCATATTAAGAACGATTAGCGGCAATAAATGTACTCAGATTTATGCCCGTGCTTCGTGTAAGTTATCGAGTTGCACTAAAAATGTTACCACTTTGTTGTTTCTTTAGTTTCACCTCGGATTTCTACTCATTAATCAACTCGTATTTTAATGCCGCTAATCTTAACGCAAAATGTTAATATTTCTTCAAATGAACATAAAATAGAAAGCATAAAAATCTACCCATTATTTGCCATTGTAATCTTTGACATTTGCTTAAAATCGATTTAAGAATCGCTATTTGCAATATGTAATATATTTTATGTAGCTGATTCGCCCGAGTCTAAACTTGTTTAAACTTTTATGAAGTTAAGTAAAGGTTTGATATATAAAACCGAAAAAAAATTGCCACTATCGTGCTTTAATCTAAGAGCGTTGCTTCTTCAAGAAATTTTATTTCTAAGGTGCGCGTCACTGAAAAGCAGCATGAGTTCTGATGGTCTGAATGAACCCAGAAACGTAAGCAACCTAGCTGCGGGTGGTTGTCCATCCGATAAGACATGAAAACCTGAGATTTAGCTGCTTCCTCACAGTGAAATACAAGAAGTCAAGAAACGTAATTCGAAAATTAAGTAACGGTTGAATTAAAATATTAGTAAAAACTATAAAATCGCCTGTTCCAGTGACGTCAACAAAGAATAAATAACGAAATTTATCAAAAATGTAACTGTGACAAATACTAAATGACTAAAATAGCAAATGAAAAAAGCAATAGTTCAATTTCATTTTTAATTAAAACTACCACAATTTGCGGCTTTGCACCGTAATGTTGATGCTACTGCCACAGTATGCGCGCGTACAATTTGCGGAACCATTCTTTCGTGACGCACACACGTACCAGGATTCCCGTGAGAAATAATTCGACGAAAATTGCAGCAGAAAAAACGACAAGGCACACCACAAACGGCCTGATGCCGTGATGCGCGCAGCTTTTGATTCTAGCTCCCTGACTCTTGCGGCAACAAAAGCTCGCGCGCGCACAAGCACAAAACCGAAATTCATTTAGTTTAGCGCTTTTCACGCTTCGCTGTCTGACCGCGGATCGCAATTGAAACTAAATAAATCAACCGCAGAGTGATAAAACTTTTAATTCAAAAATCGCCTTTCGCGTGGGACGTTCGCATTCATTTTTCAGGTGTTTTCAGTGCGAGCACTCGAATTACATTCGAATTCCACAAAGCTCTCAGGAGAGACGAGCTGTGATGCGGCGCGTCCATTCAAAATTCATCAATATTATGCACTATTAAACCACAGCCACAATTTGAAACCATGAAAATGTTAACGTAGCTCGGCAAATATTTGCATTCGGCGAAGAATAACATATTATTTTTAGGTATTTTCAAAGATTGAATTCTGTGCGGGCGCGACAGTGACTGATGGGAGACATCAGATGTTTGCTTAGGATGCCCTTCGTCTTCTTGCCGTGCAAAGTCATCTCTCGCGCATCCCCCATGCATTGTTGACACATTATATTAAGAAGCGACGAAGAAGTGAGATTAGATTTCACGTTGCATATGCGTGCATTTCCTCCCTGTGAGCGCGCGTAAAACATACCTTAACTTGTTTTCCAGCTTATGCAAAACAAGCATTAAGATTTCTTATCGGACGCGGGTTATTTATTATTCTTATCCTGCAATTCGCCATCTCGCGGGTCAATCGCTGTGCTCTACATTGCGAAGAACAAATAAGTCGTGCATGTGCGCTAGAAAATCTAGACGTTTCTAGTTTAGTTCCAGCACGAGGAAAGTGTTTGATGAACGAGTGCGTGTGATAGCGGATGCACTGGAGAAAAGTCTGTGAAAGAAAGAAAGAAGAGAGCAGCACCACCACTCTGTTGATTTAAGTCATCGCGATGCAGCCGAGTGGAAATCGGCGATGCCGTTTTTTGCGCAATAAAACTCTGGACTGGACTTAACCGACTTTACGCGCATACAACGCGGACATGCAGTTGCGATATGCGTTGGCCAGCAGCCAGCAACTTATCGCGATTGTCTTTAACTCGTTATGTTGAACTTCACATGCTTTCGCAGGTGCTAACGTGGATTTACTTCATCGTGTAAATCTCGCATCCCGGAAAAACTCGAATAAACTTGCGATGTAAAACGCACGCAAACTTTCAAATTGAATCAGCACGTTCAATATTTAAATCAATCCTTGTCTACTCCATCTTTTGCGATGGGATTACGCCTCTACTAAATATTAGAGATGAAATTTATATTCCAGTAGAGCGTCGAAACAACAGTTAGAAGAAGAACAACACGCGCTGAAAACTCGCATTTCGTTTTCGTTTTTGTTCATTCCTCGGGCATGGAAATATTCATGATATTCACGTTGCAGTTACGTCGTTCTTACTACTTGTTCGCGCATTAATCTCGTCGGCGGCGCGTCGCATTTCTTATGCTGGTGAAAGGCGTGTTGTTGGTACGTGCGGACGGTTAAAGCAAAAGAAGCGCAGCAGCAGCAGCACACGCCGAGAGAAATCCGAGCGCGTGAGCGTGAAAAATCATACGTCAGGGTAGGACTACCGCGATCGCAAAGGATCTCTCGTGCGCTCGATTCATAAATAGTTGTATCGCGCGCGCATAAACGTTCCGAAACTGTCACGGAATATATTATAGTGCAGACGCGCGCTCGCGACTAGCCCGCAGAAATTATACGCGAAGGAGGAAATGCTGATGATCACCGAGCGTAACGTACTCTTTGTACGAAGAAGACGAGCGTCCTGCCCGCTTATTACGAGCATCGAGATGCAGCTTGTTATTAAAACGCGATGCGCACATATCTGCCGCATCTATCAGTTGTGCATTTCGCCTGCGGAAGGCAAACTAAACAATTACCGCATACATCGTAGCGGCCGCCGCCCGACAACCATTTGTTTATTAATAATTCCCATCATCTCGCACATTGCGCAGCATCCTTTTCGCAAACGACCTGTATAAATGTACGGGGAAAATAGATTATAATCCAAAGCCAGCCACAGCTCGCTGTGCAAGTATCCATCATAATGCTATACTTTTCACAACCCGCGTACCAAAGCACTGCCATGAGCGTCAAGTGTGGTGCGCTCGGCGTTCAGCAGGAATGGAAGAATAATAAGCAGGCGAGCTCGCAGTCGAGCCTTTTGTATTTAGAAAATGCGGCTGCAGATAACGTTTTTAATTTCATTTTTATTTGATTCTTATTTGCACACAATGCATGCAAGATACGAAGGAATTTATTATTTTCTGCATATTTTGCTCTATATACAACCTTGCTAGCCGGAAGCAGAAATTTTCATTTTATGTTTAGCATAAATAATCATACTTATTATGCAAGATGGAAGAATAACCGCTGCAATTGTACGCCAAGACGAGCAAATTGTAAGAAGTATTTTTCCAGTACAGTTTTAACATAATAAAGACGTTAGGTTAAAGTAAAGCAACTGCTTCAACTTTAAACGTTTAAAATATTCGAAAACTAATTTTCAGAAACTGTTATTTCACAGATGTTGAAATTTAAACTAATAAAAACGTGATGATTTATAGATACCAATAAAGTTAGACAGAAAAAGTTGGATATAAAAGTGAAACTAGTCAGTTACTCTCAGGACTTACACGCAAAGTTAATTAATTAAATGCATGCCGCAATTAAAACGTTTCGTGAAATACGTGCTAAAAATATTGCATTAAAAGCACGCGCCCGTTTTTCAACACGAAAGAGCAAAACTCGTTTCATTTCAATTATGCGCCCGTTCCACTAAACAAATTACCAGTTCCACTGCCTTTGAAAAAAATCATTACCTCTTTAATTTTAAACTCTTGGCACGATATTACGGAGAAGTGTTTGATTGGGGTAAATATGAGAGTTTAAAGTGTGAAAATAAATGTAATCCAATTTCACGAATACTCACAACATTTCTTCATCGATCGGCTATAAAACACACATAGTGCTTAAATGGCTCAATTTGTACGGACATAAAATTGAATTTTCGCATTCCAGTCCAACCAACATATTTAGACATTAATGCTGCTGATCGAGCAGCATTTTACAGCATCTGTGTTCAATGTTAAGTGCGCGTCTCGCACATGAAGTAACACTGCGGTTAGTCGTCGCAAAACGTATTAAATCCATTTGGTATGCATCGAAAGTAACACATAGAGCACAAATATAGTGCAGCAAATCGCTTCTTGGGCTGAAGAGTTTTCGTAGCGAGACAAATTCCGTACGAATCGTAAAACGCGGCGCGTCTGCGTCGGTTTATAGATTTCGTTAAAGCGTGGAAAAGCGCGTAAATGAATTGACACGCTTCGTTACGTCTTGTAGATTGAATAATGGCACTTGCGCGCCAAGAGCACGGCAATCACTCGAACAATTAAAACACGTCTGACGCATGCAACTGGTAACCGCGATCATCAATCAGTTAATGATGTTGTGTTGAAATCCACAAAGGCATCGCATCGTCAGCGTCGGAATGTATTGGATCAATCAATGATGATAATAAAATCTAGTGGAAAACGCGTTAAATTGACTTTTATTATACCCTTATTGCATGCGTGCGTGTTTAATACGCTTTTTGTAAATCTTGCGAGTGCATACACAGAGGCCAGAAATGTCACTAAATTGCCCCGCATATAAGCTCCTTATGCACATTATACTCGTGCAACAACATTTGTCATTAAACGCATGAAAATCGCGCTGCATTTCGCCAATAAATCTTGTTTGCTGCATACACCCGTATGACCTGCATGCGCCGAATGCTTGCTTATTTACGGCGCCTGATAAACTGCTGCACTGCGCTGTGCAAAGCGAAATGAAAAATGATGCCAACAAATATTATGATTATTGCCATCCATGTGACATTTACTTAATACACTGTAATCTACAACGCATGGATTCGACTCGCTTCATGCAATTTGCTTCAATTCACTGCATATATTCTACATTTGAATTGTGATACACAATTATTGCATGCTGTTCTAATTTTAGAAATGGCAGATGAACAATTTACGGTCGTCGTGTTTTTTTATTAATATTTTCGCATTATTTTATGATGAGTATCATCAATTCGAAAAAGGAGATAAAAGTTTGTAACACTCTTTATATGGTGCTTCTTGGTAGGCCCGACAGGAAGCAATCTATTAAGAGTCTGGTCATCGCAATTTTTATTAAAATTAATGCGAGTTAATGGATCAGACGATATCAAAATACGCGAGATACTCGCAACTGTTGCTGTTGGTGTTTGCTGGATGTCAAAGGCGACTGGCGTAGAAAACAAAACGAGGAATGATGATGTGCGCTCGGTGCTCTCTCGTCCAGCATGAATGTGATATGGGGATTCTGCGTATTTATGTGCGCACCGAGAAATAAAAGCAGCGGGCAGCAGGTGTTGCTGCATAAACTTCGATAAATTACACTTTCTTGGGCGCAAGGAGCAGCAGTGCAAGAGGCTTCTTTCCCCTTTAGTTTGCATTACGTATGTGTCCAACGCGGTCGTAGAGTATTATTGAGTGTCTCTCCTCGACGTGGCATGGACAACCAAGTCGAGGCTCTCGGTATCAGCCCCGTATGCTGCACAACATTCGACATGCATTATTCGCACACCGCGTTGCATTATGCGATATCCTAGTGCATCACTTACACCACAGCCAGCGACTCTTGTTTTATATCTCGCTGGATCTATCAACTTGCCAACTACTTTAGAAATTTTCGTAATACTTAACCTCGTTTCCAGCGAATAAAATTACAATTTCATAAGACGTTACATTACAATCTCACACGGAACCACAGTGTAAATGCTTCAAATGCTTTAAGACATATCTCAAAACTATTGATGCACTGTGTACAGTGCATACATCTTTAATAGATTTTGCATTTCGCGTTTGTATTCAACGTATTGTTACCGCGGTTGAATGGAAGATAAATATTTTATTGATGGGAAATTCCTGCTTATTACTGCTGCTTATCAATGGCTGAACGCGTTCCTCGTCTGACTGCGCAATGTGCATACGCGAAAGAGACGTGCAATCTCCATGAGAATGGTGCTATTTGGTTGGGCGCACATAGGATTCGAACGCGCGTGAAACATAGGTGAATAAATACGGAATCGCAGAGAAGAACAAGAAGAAGCAGAGAGAATGCGTGCGTTTATCTAATGCGATGCGATGCGTTTTTGATAGAATTCAAATCGCTGCACTTTGCGTTCCGCATTTCCTTGACGGGTTGGAGCGCGTATGCGGTAATCTCTCTTGCGCATCTCTCGCGCCTGAATCGGCATTCAGGTAATTTCTAATTATTTCTGCGCAGCTGGGAAACAATTTACATTCTGGTGCAACTCGTAATGGCCTCATTTAAGCGCGCGCATCTAAGTGCCATTATTACATTAACTCACTTACCGGTGATTTTTCCCGATTTATTATCTCTAACGGAGCCTGTATGCTTGTCTTCCCTAGGTACCAGTCCTCTCGGGAGCTGTAGTCGCCCAAAAATCTCACCAGCCGGGGTACGTTCACGTAGTTGTCGTCGTCAAAGTGACAAAACCACCTGTAACAAGAAAAATCACAGTTAGAGATTGGAATCGCAAGAGATTCTCCTTGTTTTCACTAAAAAATATAGGTTATAAATTCTTGACTTAGAAAATAGTCTGCTTTTACTTTATAATATTAACCTATTCCCATGTATGGTGAATTAGAAAATAAACTATTACGTACTTTCTTAAAATACTTGCTGATAGTTGTTAAATCCACTAATAGCGAGTGAAAATATTCACCCAGTGTAAACACTGCACGTTACCACAAAACTGAACAAGTTTCAACCAGACTTTTGTTATTGTTTATCACTATTGCAGCGTCCACACAGCTAAATATTGCTCGGTTTAATTCGGATTTCTACTGTAATGTTATTCGCCCTTCACGAATCCAGTAAATGAACAAACGTGAATAATATTGAAGACAACCAAATATAATTTACGATAAACACCAAACATATTTAAATTTCGCATCAATTGTTCTTGTTCGCATTCATGTACGGGCATATTGAGGACGCTGCTAACCGATGCGGGTTTACGTTTAGAGGATGTGCGGCAGGAGTGCTATCAATGCACGCACAGTTAATTGGTAACCCGTTGTGCACACGTAATTTACATTTATTTGTTTGCTCGGCGTGCTTTTCTTACATTTCAGCGCGCGAG